>JABFDZ020027228.1:0-10356 GCA_019775955.2 Pollimyrus isidori
GCCATCGGCTGACCCTGACTCCAAAATATCGGCATCGGTATCGGCTACTGAAAAACCCATATCGGTCGACCTCTAGTACAGAATATTGTGAGCACTCTCATTACAAACCCGTGGTATGAACAATATCACTCAGAAGGTTTAAAGAAGTCTATAACATGAATGTCTCGATAGAAGTAAGACTTTCATACGTTGTGTTAAGCCTTTTTGTCTGTGTCACAACAGATTATCTTTTTGTTGAGTACCGTGGTTGAAATGAGCAGCTACAGTACTGTGCAAAACTCTTAGATAGCCAAAAAATGTTTAAAGCTACTTATCTGGACAGTATGTGTTCTCCAGACAAAAAATATAATTTAACATTAGAACATATGCAAATTAAAAGTAAAAGAGAAGGTAACTACCTAATCAATATCAGGGGGGACACTATGAGCTAGGACCGGGATTGTGAACTACTTTCAATTAAAAAGACCTTGCTGTGTGCTGATTGGTCAGTCTCCTATAATCATGCACGTGTCACTAATGTTAGTGACACGTGCATGATTGACAAAGGGAAACGCCTGGAAGAGTCTTTTAGTCAAGGAAACAAACCAGCAAAAGTACAAGAATATTTGAAATAAGTAACTAGGTACAGGAGCCTTTCAGTTTTAAAGTATGGATTAGGTCCGTGTCACTATCACCATAGTAACACAATAAAAACTAACAAGAATTTATCTTTCTCCAAAAAAGTGATGTAGGGCTGCAACAACTATTAGTTTAAATTTGACTATTAAAATAGTTTATTTTAATAAACTAATTTAATAATCAATTAGTTGGGTCTACGTTATTATACATACAAGTACAGTGGCTACCTATTAATTTGGGAGCAGTAAGCTAAACAAAGCCACGGTGGCAGTAAAGTACCATTTAGCTGGATGCCGACCACCATAAAAGAAATAGGAGCATATAAATGCTGTTTACACACCTTTTAAATTTACTAACAATCCCTTATTGTTTTCATTTTAACATTTTATGATTTCCTTGTTTTGTGGTGTTAGGTTTGTTTTATGGTTGCAATCAAGCTTTATTTATAATTGATGTGACGGTGTGTTTCTCTGGGGGTTAGACCTCTGTGTGTGTGAGTGGGAGGTTGCCAGTTCAAACCTCATAGTCCACACAGTGATTTCATCTCCATGCCCTTTGGCGAGGCCGTGTCCCTACTGTACATGGCTTTAAAGAGCAGTTTGAAAAATAAAATACTAAGCTTTTTACGGTGGTTACTCACCCATCCAGACCTCCCCAAACTGTCCTGCACCCAGCTTCTTGTCCATCTTCAAGGACTCTCGAGGAATCTCCCAGGCGTCCTTCTGCCATGGCTGCTGTGGTTTGGAGTTTATGCAGGGAACCGACAGGGTATGGCACAGCCCATCAGCCTGTTCTGTAAAGACAAAGACACATGCAAATAGTGGGATTAGCTTTATGTTACTGTTGGCAATAACAATACAAATCAAGCAATGCCCACACAGTGCCCTTAAAATTTCTGTAGTTAAATGTAGCAAATGCAATTCTAAACCCAATAGAAAGTAGCAATTCTAATCTTGTCTGTAGATGTTTATAAGGACTTAAATATAATCACTTCAGTAAATAGCTGATAAACAAAATAACCATATTCCTATATATGTTTGTTTTCATACTATCCTTTGTATCTTTCAAACTATATTCACAGATCTCTTTGTATACTTAAATGGACCCTAGGAGGACAACAAATCTGTGGTTGCACCATTTACATATATTAGTTAGGATTACTTACTTTTATAGTGGCTAACCAACTCTTGTAAGTTATTAAAGGTGATCCTGGGTGAGATATAATAGCCGCCATTGTCCAGGGCGCGGATCTTGTAATGCTTCACGGTATCACCAGATTGACTAGAACTGTCTCTCACCGATAGTGAGTAGCTACCTATAGGGGAGGTTGTAGAGACCAATCATAAGGACAGTCAATTTCAAGCGCAGATAATTGTAAATATCATATTTCAATGTCACATTATAATGACATCCTGGGTATTACCGGCATAATAAAGTGCCAATTTATGTTAGAGTTATTGATTGTGCATTTGTTCTAAATTATACATTTTATACAACATCAAATACAGTTTGTCTCTTGCATTTAACAACCTTAAATGTCACTGTTATTTTGACCCAGTGTTTTTCTTTTTCTTTTGACTATTTTTGAAGATTTGTGGGTTTGCACCCAGTTAAACAGCAGCCAAAGAACATTATTAATCTTCTGAGTCTGTGGGTTTTTTAGCTGGCAATGATGAGATGGAGGGTTAGATCAGAAGTGTCACTGTGAGTATTTTAAATGTGGAAACTGACACACTTACAGTAAGCATTCTCTGGTATTTAACATATAGATATAACATTATGAAGTAACACTTTACTTGGAGACACAACTAATATACTATTATGCTCTTAATCGATCATGAACCAATAGTCTTAGAGGACAGGAGGAATGTCATTAGAACACTTATAATTATACAATATTAAATGGAAAAATGTTTACACAATGTCTCAAGTGCACTACTCCAATGAAAGAGAATGAGTTTGAGAAGGGTGGAGAACATTTAAGGTGAAAAGCAAAGATACCAAACACGGCAGACACACATGGCCCCAAAGGTTAAGTCCATGTCACACCAATTGTAGTCATCTAGAGAATAGAGAGTTCTTTCATTCTCTTTTCCTGCCCACATGGTAACAGGCAGAAGGCAACTATCAGTTGCTTATATGTAGTTAAGCCACAACTCAGGCTCATTCCATGATAGGAAAAGTAAAAGCTGAACTTTAACATTCGCACAAATGTCCGCAAATGACAAATATTACTTTGACTCTATACTATTTTACCTTTACTTTACACGCAGTGTTAAATATGCGTCTAACCAAAGTTCAAAGCTACAATATAAATTACAATTAATATTATATATTTCATGCTGAGGTTATCATCATACTTGCAGTTAGATAACATGGTGATCTACGCACAGTTTTTTTTTTTCTTCCCTGTAATTAATTGTGAATTTTGTAGGAATCTGATGATGCTACAACCAATTCTTTCTATTTAACCACCCTATGAATCATAATATGCAACTGGTCTGTATGTGGGTCTCACTTGACAATTAAATTGTAATGGTTTGGTCATATCCAGTGACTCCAGTGACTAGGAATGGAAAAGGCTCACCTGTAGTGGTCTCACTATCCCGGATCATGAAGGATCCAGCTTGATTACCAGATGCCAGAAGCTGCCTTTCTGCATCCTTCCTGCTCACACCTTTGGTGAACCAGCTGCACAGAGTGAAGGCGAAGCAAATATGCAAAGATAACTTGGCTTCTGACTCCCTGAACCACTTGTATTAAGAAGACTTGCATCTCGTTTTGAAAACGGCAGAACATGAACGGAAATGTTCTTATTTGTAAAGCAGAAGGTGCGTGTTCTGCATTCATCCTCTTCATGCGACAAAAACTGAACAACTCAAAAATTTACAGCACAAAACCTGTAATGATTTTTGTTTAAATCTGCCGTGGATTACATTTTACACCGCAGGCTTAATTTCAAATAAAATAAATTGAATTTGCTGATATTTTTTCGGTTTTGTGTGTTTTTATTTGGAAAATGTTCTCTATAAGTCTGTGGTAAGGGAAAACAATATACATTACAAAGACCCTGTATTAAAATGAGAGCATAAGGCTTCGACAGTATGATTGAGGCACTTAAAATTTAGAAATGGATTTAATAAAAGAAGTACACAAACATCCAAATAACCACATTTCTCTCTGGTATTCTTTGTATACTATTATTCATTTTGAGTATTCCCAAGTCCATCCATTTTCTGTAGCTGATTGTCCTATTCAGGGTCATAGGGGGACCAGAGTCTATCCCACAAGCTATGGGCACAAGGAAAGGAACAACCCTGGACGGGCTGCCAACCCATCACAATGCACACTCACACACCATTCACTCATACAGGCACACCTGTGCACAATTTGGTAACTATAGTTAACCTCTGCATGTTTTTGGACTGTGGGAGGAAAACCCTATGATGATTCAAGGAGAACATGCAAACTTCACACATATGAAGCCAAGGTGGAGACTTGAGCCGTGGTCCCAGAGGTATGAGGCAACAGTGAAAAACGCTGTACCACTGCGATGCCCTTAGGCACAAGTCATGAGATTACTGTAAAATGTATGTGTGATTCTGTGACTGACTCTTCAGAAAATGTATGAGCAGGTAGAAGGGCAGACTGGCTTATAGGTGTAATCACTTTTTGGGGATTGAATCCTGTCCCACTCTGCATCTTGCATGCCTGTGTGCTTGTGTGTCTGTGTGCTTGTGTGTCTGTGTGCTTGTGTGTCTGTGTGCTTCTGTGTGCTTGTGTGTCTGTGTGCTTGTGGTGTCTGTGTGCTTGTGTGTCTACTGTATGTGTCTGTGTGCTTGTGTGTCTGTGTGCTTGTGTGTCTATGTGCTTGTGTGTCTGTGTTGTTGTGTGTCAGTGTGCTTGTGTGTCTATGTGTCTGTGTGCTTGTGTGTCTATGTGTCTGTGTGCTTGTGTGTCTATGTGTCTGTGTGCTTGTGTGTCTGTGTGCTTGCACTTTAAGTGTTGTGAAAACCCTCCCCTCAATGCTGTGGCATTTTGCACCATGGTGGTGGGAAAACACTTTTTTCATGCTGCTCTATAACTGCACATGGATGGAAAGGTAATAAACTCCGTTGCACTTAATATATGAATATAATAAATTTTATAACCACTGAATAATCTGATGCAACATATTATGTGTTAAAAATCCTCAGGTTCTAATTATGTAGTAATCTAGGGAGATTTCCAGCCAAGACCATGATCAGACCAGGTTCTCTAGATCAGTGTTTCCCCACCCAGTCCATGGGGACCCTCAGAAGGTTCACGTTTTTGCTCCCATCCAGCTCCCTGCCAGAAAATCCGCATCCCCAAGGATCGGATTGAGAAATACTGTTCTGAAATCCTGACTGAATGCATGACTATTGGCAGGGCCAACCCTAAATGGAGGGAGAAGGGAGAAGTCTTTTAGGCACTAGGGGAGGCCATGGATATGTCACTCTGGATAATGGTTGCTTTGGCTGTGGGAGGTGGTAATTGAATATTCTGCACATTATATATTCCTTCCAATTTAAAAACCACTCATTTGGGTCAGTGTCATGTTGCAAATGTAGAATTCGCTTTATACACTTAAACCAAAGTATGTAATATGCTGGATTCATTTGTTGTGATACCAGTTTTATAACTGCAAATCAGGCCGGGGTGTATTTATATAACTGTCTGTAGCATTAACAAACTTGGTTCACCTGCTTTACCCAATTCATTAAGCCATAGCCCTCACTGTCTGGTACAGCATGCAGGTAGCGTACTCACTCCTCAGTCTCCAGGGTGTCTTTGGCCACATAGTTCCTTGGGATGAAGCCTTCCTGTCCAGTACTGATAGACATTGCATTCCACCACTCTCCAGACCTACAGTGGAATATAAAGATCAAAATGAGGAAAAAAAGAGATTTTCATTGCTGTGTCTCCAGCATTCTTGGTTATTCAATTGACCAAATAAAATTAAATGAAATAATAACAGCAATAGGATGCAAAGTAAAACTTCCTGGTTCACTGTTAATCTACAGCTTAATGAAATATACTTTGGAATACACTTACATATATGCACAGTATTAAAACCAGTGGAAAAATGACTTCCTGTTTAGAATCTCCTGCTATAAAACAAGACTATGGTTAAAGAGAAAACCCTACCAGTGTTCAGCGTTGGGCATTTCCGGTCCAGAAAGTACAACCCCAGACCATGATTTTGTTTCTAGCAACCAATGGAGTACTCTGTAACTGGAACTCTTTATGCTGAACTGGTTGGTAGTAACAAAATCTTGGTTTGGATTTGTAGTTTTTGGACTTTAACCATATTGCAATTTAAATAACTAATCTGTATAAACAGTTTTTGATTAGGCTAACCACTGACACAGGCTCAAACGCTATATTATGGTTCAAATGCAATATTGCCAGAAATGTTTGCAGAATAAAACTAACCAAAGTCTAATCCCTTACAATAAATATGTCACTCTCTTTAAATGTAAACACTGGCAATGTCAGGCATTTAAAAGAGGAAGTTCTCTTTAAAAAAAAATACTTTGGTTTTTACACAATATACTATATTTTGTGATAGTCCTTCGAAACGGTTCATTGTCATTTGCACTTTGGATTCATGTTTGTTCATGAAAATGCACTGTAGATTTACCTTGAATCTATTTTTAATGCTTACACGTCTTTAACACTTACAATACAGGTACGCTCCTATGAAATATGTTTGTGTATTTTTCCTTTGTATGGCTAACACAAAACCAAGGCTACATTGTCGCGTTAACTTTTATACGGTTTGCATATATATGCCAATTGCAAAGAAGGTGCGGTAATATGTTAAGTCCATGCTATTTTCTCACATACTACTGCCAAAGAAGGTGTTACACCATGGATAAACAGCTTGCAAACCAACCGGACACGAGAATAGCGTATTGGTTTGCTGTCATATATCTGCAGTCTGTTCATGGAATGCAAACCTCTCAGGCATGCACCAATTACAGTCTATTTACAGCTATACTGTGGCTGTTTTTAACAGCAACCTCAAAGCATAGCATGGATATCATACAATGCAAGAGCTGCTGGGAGTTTGCATATATTGAGTGGGCAAGGCCAGCAGCATAGCCACATGCTTTGCATGTATGCAGTCCAGTCCATAAAGGCAAGAGCTTCTGTTTTTCTAGAACTCATAGCTCTATCAGGTTTGAGTGCATTTAGACTGCAGCATTTACCTGAGAATCGGTTTTACTTTTGAAAATGAGCATATATGTTTTATGGCAAGTGGTACACATTTATCTCTGACCCTGAGCTTTAACAAACCAAGTACAATGATCTACGGGTCCTCTTTTGCATGCAGCACTGCTCTATCACCATCTGTAGGATTTAATGCATCTTGTGTCTGTCACCAATCTAAACCAAAGACCAGAGGAGTCAGGCCAAAGCTTCAATTCACATAGTTATTTCTAATCATTTAAAGTTGGTTTGTACGGTTTTGCTTGAGTAGCACTCACTCTTCAAGGACTTTCAGTTTCTCTCCTTTCTTGAAGCCAAGGTCTCCATCATGAATCGCTTCATAATCATACAGTGCAATCACAATGTTTTCTGTCCGTGAAAGGAACAAAACACATCAGTGAGGAACCACACCACAAGCATATTATGAGGAAAAAAATACATTTCAAATTCATTATCTGATTTCTCGATTAAAAATACAAATTAGTAAAAATACGAGTATATCAACAGAAACTGAATAGTTGGGAAAGTGTTTAATTCTTTTAAATAGGATGGTAATGTTTAACAACTAAACAAGCACAACTACATTTTTTTACAGGCATTTGAGATGATGGAGATGATGTAATGAACGGTGAATTTGAGACCTGTGAGAGGTTACTCTGCATTTCTGCTATCTAAAGGCAGCATTTTTTCATAGGTGTTATAAGTGTGTCTAAAAAAATATCAGATGCTATTTTTTGGATCACATTCCTATAAGTCAAACGCACTTTAAAGTTTTGATGACATGCTAGTTGTAGCTGCCTGCTGCAAAATGACTTTTCTTTCAGGCCTATTAACTAATTCCCTGACATGACCATAGCCTGATAGTGTATTTTGCTGAATAACACTAACCACCGAATGGTCTCCTCTCGTTTGTATAGTTCTTATGTTCTTATAGAAATGGTGAAATGTAGCAGCTTAGACTAGGGCTGCAACAACTAATCGATAATTATCAAAAATGAAATTAGTTGCCAACGAATGCCGTTATCGATTAGTTGGACTGCTCATGTTACTGAGGAGCGCGACCACAAGATGCAGAAATACACAAAGATAACGCTAGTTGTTAATTGTTAGATAATTTATGTTCAAATATGGATGCTTAGCCCACTAATTTCTTTATTTATTTATTGATTTCCATTATTTATATAATCCTATTTCGTGTGGAATGCAATTGTCAAACCTGTACGTAGTTGCCTATATGTTGTTTAAAAATAAATATTTTCTGTTTTGAGCGACAATGTTGCCGTTGCTCTTATATCGTTAAGATATGAGGCTTCGGTTTAAGGTGACATTTGTTAGGCATGCAGATTATTTGTCCCTCTTTTAAAATGGAGCGAGCGTGGAGCGGGAGGAAATTTTAGTGGAGCGAGGAGCGGTGTTGGGCGGAGCGGTTTAGTGCGAATTAGAGCAGAGGAGCGGGCGGAGCCAATAGCCTCGTGAGCGAGGAGCGGAAATTCTCTCGCCTCCGCTCACAGGCTCTGATACACTGTCAACTTGCCATCTGCAATTATTGTTAAAAATAAAACAAATGTTAATTTACATAAAATGCTGTACTCTGCATACTCAAATGCTGTTATTTATTTATATTTTGGATATTTAGAGAAGTTTTACTGTTCAAAAACAAACTTTGTCTTTCATTTAAGGTTTAAAATGTCAAAATTAAAGATCATTAAACTATATGGCTTTTGCATTTTTTAAAGTTTACTTTTATACATACATAATACCCCAAAATATGGTTTTATAATGTTATAAACAAAACATCAAATGAAAAAAGAGTTACTTTTTATCTGATTAATCGAAAAAATAATCGACCAACTGATCGATAATCAAAATAATCGTTACAGCCCTAGCTCAGACTGCCAAATACAGTACAGTATTTTTATATACATTACAAAAAAATAACAGTCAGATATGCTGTATTTCACATATTTTCTCAATGATTAACAATCACTCATTTTATAAAACCTTAAACAGTGTTCACCTAGTCACACAGAATTTGCCGATTCACCCTTTTCACAAAACATTTTTCACTGAGGGGAAATTGCAGAATGCAAAATTGCAAACACTGCCAACGCACAGCCTTCATCGTTAACACACGACGGCTCAAATTTGTTCACACATGTTCCTAAACCTTTGGTAAACCCAATGAATAAGAAGAGCAGTAAGTGCCATAAATTCAGTGCCCATCAGGTGCCATCTGAGGTCGGTCAGATCAGTGAGCCACCAACACCCACACGCCTCCAGCATGAGCAACAGAGACAATGACACATCATATGATGGACTTTGCTGGGGCGATTTGGTGCTGGTGTTGAACCATGCCCAGGGCACAGCTTGGTCTCCAGCCAGTACTGCGTAGGTTAAGCCAAATCTCAATGTTAAGGAGTTGTCTACAGTGATGTAGATACAGTCCTTTGACCTGACCCAGTCCAGAGGCAGAATTAATGATCTCACAGTTGCACAACACTTTTCAGACTTGTTGCTACAGAGTAGATGCTACACATACACACACACACACACACGTATGTAAACTGTGATTCTATGTTTAAGCAGTGCTTAAA
Organism: Pollimyrus isidori; assembly: GCA_019775955.2. NCBI lineage: Eukaryota > Metazoa > Chordata > Actinopteri > Osteoglossiformes > Mormyridae > Pollimyrus > Pollimyrus isidori. Next base: position 9,450 of record JABFDZ020027228.1, read on the forward strand.
CAATATCACAATTTATTTGTTTTGTTTCTGGCTTCTAGTTTAGTTTCCAATACCTTACACTTAACTACATATGTAAAAATGTAAATGACCAAAATTAAGTATTTTTTCCTGCCATGAACACATGATTTTTAATTTTTTGATGTAATGTTTAATGCGTGCAAAAGGTACTATACAGTATATGTGTGCAAATATAGTATATATAAGGACAGCATCGGATTTAATGCAGTTTTTTAATGCCTAAAAATCTGCATAAACATAAAAATGAAGATGTAAGTCACTGAACCATATTGCAGTCTTATTCCTGTCACATGAACTTCAGTATATTTTATAAACATAAACGGACTCATTCGCTAACATTTATGTGAAAAAAACAAATACTTCAAGAAAAATTGTGAATATTTGAATGTTCTTTGATGCTAGTGGTTTTTTAGGCCAGTGTGTTAGAGCTACACGAGTAATTTTGAAACATAGATGAAGTGGTTTATATTGTATTTTGATGGGTGCATATCGGTAATGAAAATGTGGAGAGTTTTGAAAAAGTGATGTGAGTATGGAGAAGTGCTTGTGAGAGATTGTAAAAAGCTGCAAATTGCTGAGTAAGATTAATGTTCATTTTCAAGTTTACTGCCTAATAAAGCAGCCAAAGACTCTCTGCTGTTTGGCTTTGAAAGTGAAACTTATTGGTCTATGAATCTACGAATCTATTGCTTGTGGACTTCTTGCTACAACTGATCATAATCTCATGTTTGTGCAACATACAGTAGGACAGAGATATTTCTGTTAGCGCTTAGCAGGGTCACAGCCGTTACACTTCCTCCCCTCCACATCATACATAAGAACATAAGAAGTATACAAACGAGAGGAGGCCATTCAGCCCATCAAGCTCGCTTGGGGAGAACTTAACTAA
>JABFDZ020027229.1:0-10334 GCA_019775955.2 Pollimyrus isidori
CCCCAAAGGCGTGCACTCCGAGCACGCCCCTGGAGAGGCAACGGACAAGATGAGACGAACCTGGATGACAAAACCAAAACCATTAACAAGGACCAGGGAACAAGACCGAAACACAAAACAGGCACAAGGACAGAAACCAGGACAGAACACGACACAAGACAGGGAACGCAGACAGGAAGACCAGAATGGGAGAGACAGAGGGAACACCCAAAGGCATAACAAAAAGGCCAGGAGTGAAAGGAGGCACAAAAGGAGGCGGGACCTACACAGGAGGACACCTGGGCACCCGAAGGCACCCAGGCAGGCAACGGGCAGCGGCCAGAGGGGCTGCAGGCAAGGGGAAGGCAGGAGCAGGAGGGGGCCCCACAGGGGCCAAGGAGATGGGCCGAGGGACCACTGGAGGGGACCCGGAGGGGAGCCGGAGGGACCACCGGCGCAAGCAGGCCGGAGGGGGAAGCCGCTGATGGCAACACCGGAGCCCACGAAGGCGCTGTCCGACGCCCAGCTGGAGCAGGGGGGCCCGGAGGCGGCCGACGCGGAGCCAGAGGTGGGACGGAGGACCGGCCCGAGGAACCGGAGGGAAACCCGGTGGCGACCGACAACCCGGAGCCGGAGGACTCGCAGGCAGCCACCCGACGACAGCCAAGGGCCACATGGGCACGCCGGGGGGCGGGATGGGAGGGACCCAGACCCTCCACTTGTGCCCCCTTCCCTTCCGGGACACGGAGAGGCGGAGACCCCTTTGGGCTCCGCCTCTCTGGGGCACTGGTTGTCACGCTTGGTGTCCTCCTGGGTCCGGGGAATCCAGCAACCGGATCCCCGAGGGGTCCTACTCGAGCTCCTCCTCTTCTGCCATGAGAGGAGGAGTGATGGTGTTGTCCGGGACCTCCTCGGGGACATTTCTCATCTTTCTGTTCTGGGTTGGACAGGTCCCGTGTGGCTGCAGCCTCGGGCTGAGCAGGAACAGGCGGGTCCGCAAGTGGGTCCGCGGGCAGGGCCGCGGGACGAGCAGGAACAGGTGGGGCCGTGGGACGAGCAGGAACCGGCGGGGCCGAAGGACGAGCAGGAACAGGCCGGGCCGTGGGACGAGCAGGAACAGGCGGGGCCGCGGGACGAGCAGGAACAGGCGGGGCTGCGGGAAGAGCAAGAACAGGCAGGGCCGCGAGACGAGCAGGAGCGGGCCACAACCCCCCCCAAAAAGCGCGCACTCCGGGCGCACCCCAGGAGAGGTGTGGCGTAGCAGCCTCAGGCGAAGCGGCAGCTGCAAACAGAGACGCGGGCGTGGCGGTGGCACCCGTGGGTGTGGCAGCCTCGTAGCCCGGTTTAGGCAGGGCAGGCGTCGGCAGGTCCAGCACCAGCCGGTCAGGCACTGCCCCTTTAAGAGTCCTGGGGATTCGTGGAATGGTGTCCCTTACCCAGCTGATCCATCTTCCGGCAACTCGCTCCGGCCGGAAGTGGTACCGCTCCAGCAGAAGTGGCTCGTCCTTCTTGGTGTCCCCCCAGGCTCGCTTGAGCGGCGCACTCCTTCCGTCGCTCACAGATCCAGTCAAGCAGCCGGCGAAGAATTTTTTGCACCCGGGTGAGCGGATACTGCTGGCCGGATCCACGTTTGGCAGTCCTCGCCCCAGCTGGCTAGCTCTAGGGCTGCAGGGCCCTCCTGGATCTCGGGCTGGGACTGCCAATACACAAATTCAAAAGTGATATTGCTCTGCTGACCATGAGATTAGAACTGGCAACCTTCTGAGTTCCACCCCACAGAGCACCCCCCAAGAAATACATTTTTTGTTGTTTAATACAGTGGTACCTCTGCTTTCTAATTTAATCTGTTCCAGACTCCAGATCTAATCCTAAAAAGTTCGAGTTCTGATTGAATTTTTCCCATAAGAAATAATGGAAAACCAATTAATTGGTTCCTGGCCCCACAAAATTACACCTAAATATATATTTTTTTGCACTTAAACACAAAATGAACGGGATAAAACAAGAAGAACATTTTTTTTCTTAATGGTTTCCAAAACGATGAAGATCTTATACCAACATTACCCCTGTCCTGCCCCAATAGTCCACTCCTTCCGTGTGCCACGCCCCCTAGTTAACTTCTTGTGGGATCCCCATGTGATCAGCTGTTTCTGTTTGTTGTCAATAGTCCTCTGTATTAAGTCTGATTTCAGTTTGTTTCCTCAGTCATTGGGTGCCTTTGACTTGCTTACAGCGCTGGCTTAAAGCAATGCATTCTGATCCTGACGCAATGCCTTACGGTTAGATGCATTGTGACCTCTCACCCAGCTGCACAAACTGGAATCGCCTTCGTGACGATACACCTTTGCCCTTATTGGCTGAAGAGTTTAGTTACACGCGTGACATTTGTATACCAGGCAGTTCTGATGCGTACTCCACTATTTCTCCCAATTTATCACGTAAAGCAGTGAGAACTGGTTTTCAGTTAATTTCCCTGGTAAAATAAAGTTTAAATAAATTACATAAAAGCTCTAATGGATAGTGGTTTATTTATTGTAATTAGTTACTGTAGCACTGCTATATTTGGTTAATCGTCCAGTCTATGAAGAAGGCATTCAAGTAAGAATTGCACTGTAGTATGACTCATTTCCTGACACGTACAATTTATATTAGGTCAGTGTTCATGGTTCGACTTATGATATTCAGATCGAGTCCTAGGTGAAACTGGTTTGTTTGCCCTTCAAGAATTTTGAGTTCTAGTGAGTTCAAGAACCAAGGTACCACTGTACTTTTTGGGTCTTCTATACTTCTATATATGATGTTTTTAGTTTTGATGTCTTACATAATTAATTATTTTAAAATGATGAGAATATAGTACACACACACACACACACACACAGAAAACTCATTATAGCTTTCCTAAAACTGTATAGTTCTTTATTAGCATAGACCATCTGATATTTAAGAATTAAATGTTAATACGGAAAATACACATTGTTTCTCCACCTTGGTGCAGTAACCCAGCTGTTCTTATCCATCATTTATGCAGCACTGAGAAAGGAGCTCTTTCCGTTTTCACAGTTTACTGCTTAAGTAGCGCAGGAGACAAGGAAGATAAAAAAAATACTCATGAATATATGTATTAAAAATGCTTATGAATAAAAAAGGAAAGAAATCACAGTAGAGGATTTCACCATATGTCCTGGACCTACACAGTAGCCGACTGAAATAAAGAAACCAATTATTCATCAAATAAGGATACCCAAAGCACAGTCAGCTGTAACAAGGTTTCTGGTACCTGTCTGTTTGAACCAGCAGCATAATATGTTCTGGGTGCTAAACAAATGACTAAAATATAAATAGTGCATAGTAATCAATAAACAGGCATGGACATTTACAGTATAGTTGTTTTAAAAAGAATGTCACTAGTTATGACAAGTTATTGCTATCAGTCGTTTTCAGTTCAGCATACGCATACTTTTTTTTTGTAATAACCAACTAGTTATTCAGCCTAACTAGTCTATATTAAGGTACTACTAAGTTTTGAATGGTTAATTACTTTCATACTAATGACATTTTGGACCAGTGCTGGATGGAAAGGGCAGGGCGGGGGCAGGGGTGTGTAGGGGCAGGTCCATGGTTCAGTCCTGGGTCCTTTTTGTGTGGAATTCACACACTCTCCCTGTGTTCACATGGGTTTCCACCAGGGACTATAGTTTCCTCCCACAGTCCAAAAGCATGCAGGATAGGTTGATTGGTGAGTCTAACATGGCCCTGTGTGAGTCTTGGCAACTGCCCACGGTTGGTTCCTACCTGCACCCATTGTTCGCAGGATAGGCTCTGGTTTCCCCCCACAACACCCCCAGTTGGGATTCTGCAGTTTCAGTAAATAGATGGATGGACAGATCAGTGATGGTATGAGTAATATCTGTCAACACTTAGAGCAAGGTAACCCAATCCATATTGTAACTCACATATGTCATATTTAATTCTTCAAAACATATGTATGTATAGTTTTTGCAATATTAATATTTCATGAAGTTATAGCTATTAAAATATAGTTCCATAAATAAAACAGCATCCTGCGTTTTGGGGATCAGTCACAGGTTATAATCCCTAGCTTAGCCTGCACTCCCCCATCCCTACCGGCAGATTTGCTCACTCTTTCACAAACAGCAGGCTGTTGGCTGCATGATGTATCATGACAGCTTTGTGGAAAACATGCAGACCAAATATTAACTGTTCTGGGACCTGATCTATGTACTGTAAACTCTGTGCAGGAATTAAAGGGTTTTTAGACATTGACTTTCATAGCTGAACAGACCACATTCATGACAGATTCTGGGTATTGTAATTAAAGCACATTCTCCTTTTCACCAAAATTAAAGTGCAATTTACAGTATCTAGGAAATAATATAAATACAGAGTGAGTCCACTCACTTCACTGTCTTTCTGGTCTGTTTCTATATTTTATTGAAAGGCCCAATTTGTAGGACAGTAACAGACCAAGGAACTTCGTGGACAGGGGTTAATACTTTCCAATGAATTACTACAGTAAAGAAACTCCTCACAACCATGACCAGGATAAACAGGTGGGCGGTTGGATGGATGGATAAATGGATGAACAGAATAAAGAGGCTGAGGTGGAACAAAAACCACCACAGCCTACAGCTCTCTTAAGCCTTGAGCAAACTGCACGATGTGGACAGTATTATCTATTATCAGTCACTTTTCTGACCACAAACCTCACCTGGGAAAGCTGTGGGAAATGTCATCATCACCGCCATCATTTTTCTATAACTTTGATGATGATGCATTACATTTTAGTCACCTAAAACAGTCACCTAAAATATATTTTTTTCTTCTTAATTTTTTAAAAATTATTTAGGCCTTTTCTTCTAATATAGTTTTTCACCTCAAAACTTTGTTCTTCCTTGCCAGTGGTACACCTTTTAACCCTTTCGTGCATGGTGTCCGCTGTAGTGGGTGGCTGTTTAATTGTTATCATTTCGCATATGAATTGCTTAGATCCACGGTAAATTACGATTAGACTACTAGTCACTAGTCATCCACGTGTCATCAAGATTCATAAAAATTATCTTTAAACCACCACAATTCATCAGAAAGAAACAATTTCAGGAGTCCTTTGTTCTCCTCCTCCAGTTTTTTACATCAAATCTCCACCTCAAAAGCTCCACCTTGCAAATGTTCCACCCATTAAGGAAAAGCATACTTTTATTTCTCTTTTTGATATTCCACACTCATCTTTTTCATCCCTCTTTCCGGAAAGTCAAACCTTTCTTTCACAGACCATGCATTAGCATCGACATAATTACACAGGTTAAGACATACAACGGCCGACGGATGCTGCGGGTGCAATTCATGATTCCTTCAGGAAATGCCCATTCTAGTTGAAAATCTCATTTTAGTATTTGGGTTGTTTTCCTCTCTTCCAAATTCCACAGACTTGGCAAAATCATCTGGAAATGCATAGATATTTGTACCATATATTGCAGTTTGCCCATCTGCTCAATAATGTCCACATTTTAAATAGTTTAGATTCTTTCATATTGGCAGTTATTCGAGGCTTCATTTATCACAACTATACCACTAACAAGAAAATAATTTAATGATTTATTTATTTGGATGTACTGTCCTCAAACTAAAATAGCAAAAACAGTAAGTGCAGTAAATATTTTATTATTTGCCTTGTTTAACTAAGTACTTTTATAACAGCCTGGGGCTTCCTCTAATATCACAATATCTAAGAAAACTGCAGAAATCTAGAAAACTGCAACCTAGTGCCCATGAGGCAACAGACATCCTAGACTAGATGCCAACATACAAACACAGGAAGAACATGCAAACTGCACACTCACATACTGTAGTTGGGGGCACAGAAGGGGGAGAGTCAGTGTAAATTACTTTATCTCAATAAAGGAATGTTAAACATCAGATCACTGGGACTCATGGTACTTTGGTTTCCAATAATTGAAAGCATTTTCATATTGTTATTGTTGTATGAATAATGTATGAAAAGATATCAGTAGAAAGAATTCTTTTACAGTAGTATCTCCAAAAACTAATCAATATTTAACTGAAACTTGACAATATAATCAAACATCTGCAATAACTAGATTGCCTACTTGGATAAGAATGATTGTTGTAGCTACTTTCATACTTTAAAAAGGTCTTCCTTCTGCAACTATCTCATGTAAAATTAAACTTCTCTTCACTTTTAGGGACAATTTGCCTGAAGGGGAACTAAGATCTAGTGACTGAAATCATCCATTTCTTGATGAAAATCTTTCAGGGAATAATTTGCACAGATTCACCTTTACAGAAAAGGCAAAGGGAGAGGTATAGATTCAGGGGAACCAACACATTGTAGAGGTCCAATCAGCAAAATTTGTGCATATATAGAGAATTCACACTTGTCCAAAAGCTGTGTTTTCTTCTTACAAGTTTTTGAATTATAAAGACAACTTGACACAGTACTGATGTTGAAAACATTGACATTTATTTAATGATTTGAGAAGTTATACATTATAGGATAAATTCTAATTTATGACATTATAATATAGGCAAAGATATTATACATAAATTGCAATTTGTATACATAAATAGAAAATCTGAGGTAGGGCCTCAAGAATTAATGACATTTTGAGATAATGCATTTCACATGTAATATATGATTCTTTTCTCTTTTCTGGCACAAGATTCAAAACTTTAAATTTTTATATATTTAAATATATATATGTATGTTTATAGTATATAGTGATAGTCTATATGGTAAACTAGTTGATGTCATGGTTTGTAGGAGGTACATATCTATATCCATAGGCAGCAGTACCTCACATAGAACACACATATGACATTACGCAAGTAATTAGAAATTTAACCTATACACTGATAGGTCCACAATTAAGTGCCCAAAAGACACAACATACACTAGATAAGTGACATTTTTTTATTTAGCTATATATTGCAGACTATAGGCTACTCTGTAATTTTATATTGAAATACACACAATATTCTAAAATTAGAAGACATCTATAAGGCCAATGGTTACCTGAAGATGCATTGTGGCATGTTGGCAATCATCAACGAACACTAATGGAAAGTGACTGGCAGTATCTCAGTCTTTCTGACATGCCAATTTTCTCTTTTTTTTGTCTTTAAACCCTTCATAAAGCGTTCCTTCTTTGGTTATCTACTGCCTAAAGTTGACTTATAGGCATAAAAACAACACACATTATATGAATGCAAATACTAGGATGAACAATAACTTTTCTGCATGCCAGTAATCTGAGGAGGTACTGATGTCTACAAGAGCAATGGCTGGATTGACACATGCAAGGGGGAGGGGGGGTGAAAATGCAAGCATACATTTGCCATCTGTGACATAAACCGCATGACAAAGAAGCCTGAAAACTTATATTGAAGCCTGACAACTTGAGGACCTAAGAGTGCTGAAAGTGGCTCCATGTAAGCTGTAAATTTCAGGAAAGAAGAAAAAATTGCATTTACAGTAACACAAGCGTTGCTGTTTCTACCCATAAACATTTTGCCGATTCTGTAGATGAACTGACTGACTTTTCTCAAGCAGTTAGAGGGTTTGGGAGATTTTTAGCAAAATGCATGGTGTGGAACACTGTCTTCTGTGAAGAAGTGCCTGTGCATAGAGGGCAGTTCTCCATTGTCTGCTCATTGGACAGATTATTTGAACAATCCCAATGATATATTTCACAGAGCCTTCCATTGCACATTCAGTTATCTTCCAACTCAGTGGTTTGTTTCCCAGTGCTGGGAGGCTGGGGGACGATAGTAAAGACGATAATACCAACAAGAAACATTTATAGACACACAAGAGAATCAGTTAAAACACATGTCCATAAATAAAGGTGGCACATCATTATAAGTGCATCAACAACTGGGATTCCATTTTTCCTCTCTTTTTTTTTACCGTGTTACACAATAACAGGGGGAAAAAAAATCATATTTTATAGAGCGCATTAACACAACAGCATATGGCAATCAGAACATCCTCATCACTAGTCATATCTGCTGTGATACTTCTCCTTCCAACCACACTCTTCAAACCACCAACTCCATGATATTTCAGGAATCAGAGCAAATTACATTATCCATAGAAAAAAAATGACAGCAACCTCCTTAGGGAAGACAGGGTATGTACATTGATAAAATAGGCTAGGTTAACTACAAAATGAACAATATTGAAAGGAATCATTGCTCATTTCTGAGTATACGCAAAGACAAAGGCCTGAGGGGTGACTTTCCCCAGTTCAGCTTAGCTTGAATTTGACCCTATTCAGGCAATCCTATCTGAAAAAAACAGGATTTCGCTGGCCAATGCTGATATTATATACAAGCTAAATAGATTATTTTAAAAACATTAAGCTGATTCACATAGAACACAACACGTCTGTTTTCCATGTCAACACTGTGTCTTGAAATATTTGTTTTCTTTTTTAATATTAGAACACAGTGTGACACTTGAAAAATGTGTAATAACTTATCTTGTCCTGAACGCTGATGGTATACACTCAACACTTACAGATGTAGCTGATGAATCTGTTTACCTGAGACCCTATAACATGAAAGACAGACAAATATTTCATGGCAAAGCGGTCCCCCAAAGTCCACAACAGTATCTCAGACCAAGCAAGTTCCAGTAAAAAGTTTCTAAGCTATTCTATACTATCTCACTATCTCTGACAGTTGCTCAGATATTCATAAGGATGACAGTACACCTACACGCACTACATGAACACTTTTTAAAAAGTGTAAATTTTTACAACATACAATTATAGTCGACTTGAAATTCAGAATCATACTCATTCTCACTTAATTTTTTTAACCCTACTAACATTACATACATGGGTGGGAAGATGACTCACAAATGCCAGAAAGAGACCACAACACAGACCATTGAACAACGGATTCTATATTATGCACATATATATGGCCATTGGTTATATTTAAAGTTGTAACGTACAGTTGAATGCTGCTTTTGTCTTAAAAAAAGAAAAGAAAAAAAGATTAAGCTACAACGGTGCATCCTAAACTATCGAAGTAGAGACAGAGAGTATTACTCACCATATGAAAAGGCCAAGGGCACATTATTTACCCCTAGAGGAGACAATGGTGTGTCTAGACTCTACTGGAGTACCCATGACAAACAGGTTTCAAGTAAAAACAATAAAAACAGCATTATGTAAAACTGTTTTTACGCAAGGCAGACACAAATTGCAATATAATTGAGATTTCATTCAACCTGGGAGCTCGCTAATATTTTTTTTGTGCTAGACTCCCAAGGAATTCCTCAGGCATAGATATTTAATTTAATCTAATTCACAATTTAAACAAAAGAGGTACCATACATTTTAAAGGTATATCTTTAAATATTCTGTAATTTGTCAGTTAATCAGGTTTTTGCTACCAGTGCCTGTGAAATTAGTTCAGGGGGAAAAAAATAATTAAACAAATGTCGGGACAGACAGACAGACAGACGGACAGGCAGGGATGGATGGATGGATGGATAGATAGATAGATAGATAGATAGATAGATAGATAGATAGATAGATAGATAGATAGATAGATAGATAGATAGAGGAATTATGTGCTTTGAACATTAACAGCAAAGGTGTTAAGCAAGGGGGTTATATTGTTAGCCAAGTCTCTCATGGGGAGGTATGTTTAAACGTCATTGCTACAGGAAAATGCTCAAATGGAAGGAAGTGTTTTCAACCATATGATATAATCATGAACCCTGTTAGAGAGAGAAAAAATGGGTTTGAGAGAAGAAAGAGAGACTCAAGCAACCCACAAGTTACAGCGACAACTACATGTACTGGGAGCCCAGCTCAAAATCCTTGGGTGGAAGCTTGAGTCCCAGTGAGTTGGTCCCCAGGGGATCTATCATGTTCTTATAGCGCTCTCCACGGTGTTTCATCAGGAATGGGCCCCAGTCTGGTTGAGGGGAACACACCAGCTTCAGGCGCTGCAGAGTCAGACAAACAAAAAGTGGCTTATCCCCATCACAACATAATAATAAGGGTTGAACATGCTGACTCTAAATATACAGAGCTGGAGGGCTGATGCCACTGTCAGTCACTGTGCTTCCCAGCACCTAACCCTAATCAAATAGATGTTTCATAGTCAACAAAATATTGTGTTCCCATCAAAAATATCTACTACCATATTTTGAGTAGAGCACATGCAGTACAAATACTATTTCATCATCATGTACATTCATATATTTTATTATACATTCACATAAAGGATTATTAGGAACACCTGTTCAATTTCTCATTAATGCAATTATCTAATCAACCAATCACATGGCAGTTGCT
>JABFDZ020027230.1:0-10314 GCA_019775955.2 Pollimyrus isidori
CCAGTCACTCATGCCCATGCTCATGCAGTCTGGGTACTCGCCCCTCTTCACAAAGTACTGGTTCCCCATGTAGTTTGGGCGGTCATAGAGCATGAAGCAGCCGCTATGCACTCTGCATGAGTAACAGTGGCTCAAGTAGGAACTGAGGTCACCACAGTCACTGCTGAAGTCATAGGAGCGACCCCCAAAGTTCCTCTCCTCATAGAAGGTGATCTGAAATAAGGTTGTTGCAACTTTCCATAAACTTTGAAGCAAGAGTTCTGTATTTTAAGATGTATTTTATTATATAATAATAATTACTGTTACTGTCTATCGTTGTCGAAATTTATTTTACTTTCAAAATATATGGACAGTATTCAGCTAGTGTAAACATGCATGATGCTATCACAGCGAATGCGAGGCTGAGACTGAAGCGTAACCCTTTGTTTCTGCTGAGAGACGGACCGCGTGACTCATTTCCCCGCATGTTAGTCATCCTAGGTCTGCGTTTACGGTTTGACTTCTGAGATTGAGATCAAGTTGGTTTGACTTTTAAGAAATTCGAGTTATAATGAGTTTGAGAACTGAGGTACCACTGTATTCCCATGTTACCATATTATGAAACCTGAAGATTACAACAGAGATAAACTTGGACTTCAGCTTGGACTGTTGGCACACAGGCATATTTTGGGCACTTACCCTGCTCATCGTCTCAGTGATGTTTGTTCTCCGCTAGATCCACTGGACACTCGTTCTCTGGCTGCTTTTATATCTGTCCTGAATCTATGGTCTCATTGTCTAAATCCCTGATCCAGCAACAGAACACAGAAGCCCATTCGTGTTACTGAGCGGGAATTAAATGGTACTGTGTACAGTTGCAGAAAGGTACATGCCTGCATTGTATCCTTTGTACAAAAAAGTCTAGGGAGAATACTGAACAAAGAACTTGACCAAATTTCTATCAGTACATAGTACATCACCAGCAACAAACAAAATTGGTGCATATGTTCGTTCAATAATCTTGTTTGTGACTTTTTACTATACATGGAACATTCTCTCTGTGTCCTGGTAGCGTTTGACATCTAACTGGCCAATGAAAAGATATTTTATGAAGTCATCTATTTAACGAGTCTTTATGTTTGTATGGCGTGGTTTATATTGCCAATTTTAACATCTTAAGATCGATTGCTAGCTAACTGACATCTTTATGAATATACAAATAAATTAGTTTTAGCCAGCAGGTGTCTCTGGCCATCCTGTTATATCTGTGTTCAGCACTTTTGACCGTTCCTAATGTGTTTCACTGCTTTCTGGCCTACATTGTGGATGACTGGGCTAAGCATATGGCTGAATAACTCTATGCACTCTGCAGGAGTAACAGTTCCCTACTGTCATTGGTTAAAGGCTATGTTGGAGTGTTTTATTATTACAGTGGTACCTCAGTTCTCAAACTCATTAGAACTTGAATTTCTCAAAAGTCAAACCAACCCGTGTCGGAAAAAAAATACCTAGAACTCGATCTGAATCTCAGAAGTCAAACCATGAACACCAACCTAAGATAACTTGTATGTGCAGGAAAATGATTCACATAACATGTCTCTCGGGGGAAACAAAGGGTAACGCTTTAGTCTCAGCCTCGCATTCGCTGTGATAGCATTGTGCATGTTTACACTAGCTAAATACATACCATATATTCCGGCGTATAAGACAACTTTTTAACCCCTTAAAATGTTCTGAAAAGTCGGGGGTCGTCTTATACGCCGGGTGTAGAGCTGCACGATTCTGGATAAAATGAGAATCATGATTTTTTTGGCTTGAATAAAGATCACGATTCTCTCACGATTCTGTGGAACTGTTTTATTTTAAATATTTCCCCCTGAACATTAGGTTATCAGCAGTAACAGTTTGAATGAGCTTTTTAAACCCATCTTTTGCAACAGTGGTCACGGGAGCCATATCTTTAGCCAAGTGAAATGCGATTGCGTCTGTTATTTCTTTGTGTCTGGGGGAGGTTGTTGGGTACGGTGTTGCATTGAATAATGTTACTTGAATTGACGTTTGCCTTTTCTGGCTGCAGGTACTTTGTGACTGAGCGGCTTTGCTTTTCCGCACCATTTCATACTTTTGTATATGATTATGTTTTAGGTGATTAAACAAATTTGTGGTGTTCCCCGTTGGCGCAGAAACAATTACTGAACACTCCTTGCAGTATATGGTTTGCTGAGCATCATCATCTGGTTTGAAACCGAAGTAAGCCCACACTTCGGAATAAGCACCTTTTTTAGGTACGGAAATGTCCGGGTTGTTAACGGACTTACTTGTACATTGCTCTGCCTCACTCATTCTTCTCTGTTTAGTTTCTGTTTGTTTCAAACTTGAATGTCGCATTACTCGCATCCACTATTCTGGTGCAGGTAACAAAACCGCAAAACCGCATGTGACATCAGGCATCATCACGCCCGCTGTGAGTGATTGCGTATTCTCTCGAAATCAGAAGAGTTATGCTCGTCTCCTGTCCTTGAAAATATAATTGGCTGAATCGTATAAATGCAGGATTAAGATCGTGGGGGGGGGGGGGTCGAATCGAGATCGCGATCTTTTAACGCTTAGAAAGAGGGGTAGTCTTATATGGTGCGTATATCCCAAACTCTATATTTTAACTGAAAAAGTTGGGGGGTCGTCTTATACGCCCAGTCGTCTTATATGCCGGCATATACGGTATATCCATCCATCCATCTATTAGTTTCCGCTTATCCAAGGTCGGGTCGCAGGAGCAGTAGTCTCAGCAGGGACGGTAACGGTCTGATGAGGCCAACAGAACCACATCATCTGCAAAAAGCAGAAACCTAATCCTGAGGTCACCAACCGGACACCCTCAATGCCCTGGCTGTGCCTAGAAATTCTGTCCATAAAGGTTATGAACAGAATCAGTGATAAAGTGCAGCCCTGACGCAGTCCAACTCTCACTGGGAACGAGTCCGACTTACTGCCAGCAATGCGGACCAAGCTCTGACACCGGTTGTACAGGGACTGAACAGCCCTTGTAAGGCAGCCCGGCACCCCGTACTCCTGGAGCACTCTCCACAGGACTCCTTGAGGGATGCGGTTGAATGCCTTCTCCAAGTCCACAAAGCACATGTAGACTGGTTGGACAAACTCCCATGCACCCTCCAGGACCCTGCTGAGAGTATAGAGCTGTTTCACGGGCAGGACGAAAACCACACTGCTCCTCCTGAATCTGAGGTTCTGTATCCGAACTATCCAACGGACCCTCCTTTTCAGCACCCCCAAGTAGACCTTACCAGGGAGGCTGAGGAGTGTGATCCCCCTATAGTTGGAACATACCCTCCGGTCCCCCTTTTTGAAAAGTTGGACCACCACCCCGGTCTGCCAATCCAGAGGCACTGCCCCCGATGTCCACGTGATGCCGCAGATGCATATCAACCAAGACAGCCCCGCAACATCCAGAACCTTGAGGAACTCTGGGCAGATCTCATCTATCCCCGGGGCCCAGCCACCTACGAGTTTTTTTACCACCCCAGCGATCCCTGCCCCAGAGATAGGCGAATTCACCCGGACTCTGCTTCCTCATTGGAAGGTGTGTCGGTAGGATTGAGGAGGTCTTCAAGGTATTCCTTCCACCGATCCGCAACATCCCGAGCTGAGGTCAGCAGTGTTGATAACCAGTGTTGATGCTGCACTGCTTTCCCACCCTAAGACACCGGATGGTGGAGCAGAATCTCCTCAAATCTGTCTGGAAGTCATTCTCCATGGCCTCACTAAACTCCTCCCATACCCAAGTTTTTGCTTCAGCGATTGCTGAAGCTGCCTTTCGCTTGGCCTGCTGGTACTCATCAGCTACTTCCAGAGTCCCACAGGCCAAAAAGGCCCGATAGGACTCTTTCTTCAGCTTGACAGAATCCCTCACCACCAGTGTCCACCATCGGGTTTGAGGATTGCCGCCACGACAAGCAGAGACCACCTTACGGCCATAGCTCTGGTCAGCTGCTTCAACAATAGAGTCACGTAACATGGCCCAATTGGACTCAATGTCTCCTGTCTCCCCCGGGACATGGGCGAAGTACTGCCGGAGGTAGGAGTTGAAACTCCCCTTGATAGGGAATTACAACAGATATTCCCAGCAGACCTGTACTATACTCTTGGGTCTACCAGGTCCCCCACCAACGGAGCCAACCCACCACCTAGTGGTGATTGGTTGACAGCTCCGCCTCTCCTCACCCGAGTGTCCAATACATGCGGCCGAGGACACACAAAGTCGATAATCGAACTGCAGCCTAGGGTGTCCTGGTGCCAACTGCACATATGGACACCCTTATGCTTGAACATGGTGTTCATTATGGACAATCCATGATGAGCACAGAAGTGCGAATAACAAAACAACGCTCAGGTTCAGATTGGGGTGGCTGTTCCTCCCAATCACGCCCCTCCAGGTCACACTGTCATTGCCCATGTGAGCATTGAAGTCCCCCAGCAGAACAAGAGAGTCCCTGGGAGGAGCTGTCTCCGACACCCCTTTCAGGCACTCCAAAAAGGGTGGATATTCTGAACTGCTGTTTTGCACATAAGCACCTGAAAGTGAAGGGAGGCTACCCTCTCGTCCACTGCGGTAAATCCCAATGTACAGGCACCCAGCCAGTGGGCAATAAGTATGCCCACCCCAGCTCGGCACCTCTCCCCGTGAGCAACTCTAGAGTAGAAGAGGGTCCAACCCCCTTCAAGGAGACTGGTTCCAAAGCCCAGGCCATGCGTCAAGATGAGCCCGACCACATCTAATCGGAATTTCACAGCATCGCGCACCAGCTCAGGCTCCTTCCCCACAATTGAGGTGACATTCCATGTCCCTAGAGCTAGCTTCTGCAGCCGAGGATCGGATCGCCAAGGTCCCCACCTTTGGCCATTGCCCAACTCAGACTGCACCCGACCCCTATGGCCCCTCCTACAGGTGGTGAGCCCATTGGAGGGTGGACCCACGTGCCTTGTTCGGGCTGTGCCTGACCAGGCCGCATGGGTGTAGGCCTGGTCACCAGGCGATCGCCATCAAGCCCCACCCTCAGGCCTGGCTCCGGGGGGGCACCCAGTGACCCGTGTCTGGGCAAGGGAAACCGTGAATCTCTGTTTGTGTTCATCATAAGGATCTGACGAGCCGCACTTTGTCTGGTTCCTCACCCAGGACCTGTTTGTCTTGGGTGACCCTACCAGGGGCATAAAACCCCGGGGAACTTAGCTCCTGGAACCATTGGAACACGCAAACCCCTCCACCACAATAAGGTATCGGCTCCAGAAGAGGAAATACATATATTCAGACAGTAAAAATTATTATTTTATAAATTTTATTAGACAATGATAGAAAGTAACAGTAATTATTATATAATAAAATGCAGTAAAAATAAAGATTTCTTATTAATTATTTAAATATTAGTGATAAACCATTAATACATTTAATTATAATAATATTGTCATGCCGAGCGAGGACGGAACGGAGACAAAGGCGCAAACGTCAGGGTATCCGGGAATACAGGGTTTAATTACAGGTAAGGCAGGCAAAACGCAGACGGACAATACAATGACCAGACTTTGAAAACAAACTGAAACGCGGACTAAATACAAAGGACTATATGACAACAACCAGAAACGGTTGACCACACAGTGATCGCACGCGGGGTTAACGAGGGGGCGTGACACATGGAAAGAGCGGACGATCAGGCCACTTTTTTTACACATTGTTTGGATGCATTCATTTTCTTATTTTACAAATTACTGTTTTGATAAATGTACTTAGATGTGTGTAGTACTGTGTTTGCTCTTCTTGTTTTATTTGGTTCATTTTGTGTTTAAATGAAAAAAAAGCATATTTAGGTGTAATTTTGGGGGGCCGGGAACCGATTATAGTGGTACCTCGGTTCTCAAACTCACTAGAACTCAAACAAATCAGTTTGACTTAGAACTTGATCTGAATATCAGAAGTCTAATGGTGGATGCTGACCTAATATATATTGTACGCGCCAAGAAATGAGTAATACTACAACACAATTTTTACTTGAATGCCTTCTTCACAGACTGGATGCTTAACCAAATAAAGCAGCGGAACTTACAATAGCTAACAGTAAATAAATTACTAACTTACGTGTACTATTAGAGCATTTATGTAATTTATTTAAACTTTATTTTACCAGGTAAATTAACTGAAAACCAGTTCTCACTGCTTTACGTGATATTGCAGAGAAATAGCAGATTACGCATCAGAACCGCCTGGGATACAAACGTCATGCGAGTAACTAAATTTTTCAGCCAATGAGGGCGAAGGTGTGTCGTCACAGAGGCGGTTCCAGTTTGTGCAGCGGGGTGAGAGGTCGCAATGCATCAAACGTTAATGCATTGCATCAGGATCAGAATGAGTTGCTTTAAGCCAACGCTGTAAGGAACGCACCCAATGACCAGACAGGGGAAACAAACTGAAATGAGGACTTAATACAGAGGACTAATGACAACAACCAGAAACAGCTGATCACATGGGGATCCCACATGAGGTTAACGAGGGCACGTGGCACACGAAAGCAGTGGACAATCAGGGCAGGACGGGGGTAATGTTGGGATAACATCTTTATCGTTTTGGAAGCCATTAAGAAAAACATTTAACCCTGTTCATTTTGTGTTGAAATGCTAAAAAAACATATTTAGGTGTAATTTTTGGGGGCCGGGAACCAATTAATTGGTATTCCATTATTTCTTATAGGAAACATTCGATCAGAACTTGAACTTTTTAGGATCCGATCCGGAGTTCTGAATGGATAAATTTTGAGTTCTGAGGTACCACTTGTAACATCCTGATTTTATTAATGCTTCAATTACACCAAGCACATCATGGTAGGTACTGTAATGTCATCAGTATCGTGAGACTACGTTTTGGTTGTGTTTCGTGTGTCAGGTAAGATGTCCGAGTAAACGATGGTTAAATTGAGCCGGTTTTTCCTCTTCATTTATGTAAAAGTGAATAATCTCCCAAAGGGCAAACATAACACCACTGTAATTTTGTTTCCCCTTGTTGTTACATTTTTGTATTTTCAGTATAGGTTGTAGTGGCATGTGTATAATAGTGTATAATTACTTGTTGTTGTTGTTATTATAATTATTATTATAAATGTAGCTTCAAGCAGCGGTAATGGGGCCAAGCACACTAACAGGGTATAAAAACATAAGCAATTTCCTCCGGGATCAATAAAGTGTTTTTGATTCTGATTCTGAAATGCCATGGAAACTTCATAAACTGTAACCAAATAACTTAAAGCAGGGCACCACTGGGAGACCAGTCTCTGCAGACCTGAGGGACTGGGCAGGTGCATTTAGGAAGAGGAGCTCTATAAGTTACTGGGGAGCATGATTATGTATAGCCTTCAATGTCATCACAAGCAGTTTATACTGTATACCACTGATCATCAACTGGCGGCCCGCCGAGCCGTTCAATCCGGCCCGCGACTGGATTCCAAAATTGTGAGGATCAAAAAGAAAACAGTGGTCCACACTATTAAAGCAACTAAAAATAACAACAACTGAGTCTCTTCTCAGAATAACTACAAGTTTTGTAATGAAATGGAAAAAGTATAAACATAAACATAATGTTAAGCCAAAATAATTTTTATTTGATTGATTTTATTTGATTTTCTTCTTGGGGGTCCGGCCCCCAAGGAGACCGCCTGGTAAAACTCTGACCCTCTGACAAATACAGTTGATGACCCCTGCTGTATACAGAGACGGACAGGTAGCCAGTGAAGTTTATAGAAGTGATATTTGAAGATATTTTATTGTTAGTGAGGACTTTAGCTGCAGAATTTTGTATATATTGTAATTAGGAGTGTGTCTTACCAGGAAGATGAGGAAAAAGAAAACGACAGTAATTAGGGTGTCCATGAAAGTTATAGCATCTGTGCTGCCTTGTATGGAGCAGAGCCTGGCAATAATGCAAAGATGAAAGAAGGCATTTTTGGTGAGTGAGCTAATGTGATTATTAAAGGTGAGATTAAAATCTGATACAGCACCAAATTTAGTGACACAACATTGTCTATAACGGACGAGGTCCACTGGACCCCGTTTCTCCAGGACCCGATTCGACTGCTCAAGCTGAGTTACAGTGAATATCGGCTCAGCCTCTGAGGCGCACACACTCTGAGTTGCGGTGAATATTGGCTCAGCCTCTGAGGCGCGCACATGCTGAGTTACGGCAAAGATCAGCTCAGCCTCTGAGGCGCGCACATGCTGAGTTACGGCAAAGATCAGCTCAGCCTCTGAGGCGCGCACATGCTGAGTTACGGGAAAGATCGACTCAGCCTTTGAGGCGCGCACATGCTGAGTTACGGCAAAGATCGACTCAGCCTCTGAGGTGCGCACCTGCTGAGTTACGGCAAAGATCAGCTCAGCCTCTGAGGCGCGCACATGCTGAGTTATGGCAAAGATCGGCTCAGCCTCTGAGGCGCGCACATGCTGAGTTACGGCAAAGATCGACTCAGCCTCTGAGGCGCGCACATGCTGAGTTACAGCAAAAGACTGAATCAGCCTCTGTGGCGCTCGCAAGGTCAGATATGGCAAGTCTTGTCTGGGCCTCTGTGGAGTTATATGTCGCCAGGTCCGAACGGTCGTCCTACGTCGCAGATCCATGGATCGCCTTATCAGCCAAGAAGAATTCAGTATACTCCACTGTCTGAGATTAATGGGAGTTCAGCAATAGAAGGCAAAGCCCAGGAGTAATCTGAATTACAGAAATGTCATGATTTAAATATAATAAGAGATCTTTAATTAAACTGGAGGCGGATCTAATTCGGTTTTACCTAAAAGGCTAAGTAACTTCGCAGGAGGGCTCCGAAGGACCGAGTTGCATTCCAAGCCTTTGGCTGTCCAATTGGATTCCGCAATTGGGCCAGTGGATGGGCATACAGCAACTCTGGATATAACGGATTGTTTTTCCAGGTCCTTTGAAGTCCATTATAATGGGATTTTATTGTATCAGATTTGTCAACATCAAGATTTTAGAAGTCAAATGTTAATTAATTAAGTTAAATTAATGCCATGACTGCATGTGGTAAGTGGAGGAGAAGGAAAGGAAGAGCTGGATTTAGAACTGATGTATAACCGAGTGTCGTCTGTGTAACAGTGAATACTTAGTCTGTGAAGATGAATCATGTATTCATGGGGCAACTTATAAATCAGAGGAAGGTAACCTGATCTATGGAGAGTCAGTGTGGGTGCAGTTGCAGCCAATAATCAAAAAAAAGAGGGACATAAGAGGACTGGTAGAGATAGATGCTCACAATCTCCACATATAACAACCACTTTTATAAGGCTGGTACATCAAAATGTATTAGGCAAAACATGTTTTCAGCTTATTGCAGCACCCCCTCCAATGCTCAAATGAAAGAATTTGATATGCATCCTCAGGAAGTGGCTGTGAATCCAAATGTCAAGGTTGGTGTGAAAACATCAAAGCATTGCAGAGATATGGTCACACATCCTGTTCTGCGGCTTCAGTGCCAGATTTGTGTCAATGACAGACAAATGCTTTGAAAAATCAAAGATCCTCCGATTGCCTTTTTGAGGATTGGTCTGAATATCATATTTGCTAAACAATGAAGGACGATCGAGACCAGTGGCCAGTGCAAAATTGTACACCTTTCAATATAACCCAATATGGCAAACGCTAACATTAGGATTTGCTATTCTTCAGCCTTGGCATCTCCCATGGTATTAGACAACATAGAAATACTTTTGTATGGCAAACCCATCAACAGTTCCTCACAAAAATGCATTTCTGTGGCCCCTAGTGCATGATTCAAATTTTTGTTGGCCTTGCTGATAATGGGATCCCAAGTTTTTCTACCAAATTTGGTTTAGATACTATATATTAAAGTGCTGAGATATAACCACGCATCCTGTTTCTTGATTTTGACATGAAATTCAGTGAAGGACAGCAGCCATAATGCACAGGTTATATATACATTAAACCGGGCATTTTAACAGGGGAGTTTGTACGTTATGTCCACTGTATATTGTAGAGGACGTAAATACCATTATGAATAAGAACCTCAATATGAAGTTACTGTAGCAACCTCGATGCCCTCAGTAGCATCCTTGTCATAGCTTGTAAAGTACAATGAGAACACAAGAGTCTGCAGAATATTGTATGAATGTTTTTATTTCCTTTTGTCTTCCGGTACCATTGTCTTCAATCGGTCATTCTCATAACTTTGTTTTAATACCAGGAATCCATGATGCGCCTCATGGACATGAACCTCATGCCACCGAAGTTCCTGTACTCCCCAGGCCAGA
>JABFDZ020027231.1:0-10307 GCA_019775955.2 Pollimyrus isidori
ATACATTAAGTAATAATTAATACGTTAAGTAAGGGTGTACTACACGTTATTTGTGCCCCCTCAACTAAAGTGTTACCTGCTGTCTTGGTAAATTCATAGTTAAATTACAGCCGTTGTTAGAAGCAGACTTGAAGACAAGTGCAAAATTAATTAGCCTGACAGTAAATACTGCAATTTATTTTACTCAAATAAAAGGGTACATATCTGTTTAAAGATATAAGCAGAACGTGACATGGTAAGAATACTAATACACTTAAAAGAGTGGTATAGAAATGTATTGCATCACACAACAAGATTACCAGTTTTGTTTCAATAGTGATTCTTTTCACATTAACGCTAAACTCACATTGTGCATGGACAAGAAATGTCATTATTGTTGAAAGTACTTGTTTACATAATAAGCAATTTTATCATTTTGTTTAAAAGAGTAAATGTTTTTAAGTTATAATAAGTAAAATTATAGCAGAAATTGGATAAGATCCCTCTGATATGTAGATGGTTCTTGGAACAGCTTCTCTGAAAAAGCTTTTAGTTTTTTTATACTTTGATCTAAATCATGGATGTAACAGAGTAAAAAATGTTTGAAAACTGACATCCTATTGTTCAATCTTAATATGAAAATGAATGTCCAAAATGGCACAACATTGCAAGACTTAAATGACTGAGCAATGTCAATCTCTGTCCCATCCGGCATTTTCCATATGATTTTCCTGAACATCATAGCAGAGAGTCTGAAGCACAAATCAAATGCAGTTGTTATATTGTCCCAGATCGTATATTATATGATTAGCAAATACATATTCATCTGTAAATGTTATCCTTTACTTGAAAACTGCTGTTTAGTCTATCACAATGGGCACCAAAAAAAGTCACTAAGAAACTAGCTTTCAGGAGAAAAAATGAATCGTGCAGAAATAAATACGTAAACAAATAGCTCAGACCTAGTCCCGAAGGAGAGTAAAGATACTTTCATCTGCTTAGTGGGATGTGGGGGTGCCTTCCAGGGGAGTGTCCTTTTGTGGTCATCTTCATGGTGGGTGATTTGAACCAAAAACCTGCTGGAGAGGGAGCTGTTTTGGGGGAAGGACGTGCAGAGATTTTTTAGATTGCCGAGTTACTTCTTGCCTTTTACGTCCCTCTTTTCTGCTTATAAAAGCACAGAACACAAGCCAGTAACCTTATTATTCTTGAGTGCAGCAAATAGCAAAAGAATCTGAAGGAGAAACAAGAATGATTTGGGGAATATGCATCGTGTTACTGCTAGTCCCAGTACTGACAGGTAAATCTACTTACATGAGTTATTTAAAATACTATATTTGTTGGTTTTGGAAATATATAATGAGAATTACTCTGCATGTGAATGTGTGTGTATATAGTACTGTGCAAGTCTTTGGCAATCAAGTAAATTAAATGTTCAATGCAATTTATCTGGATAGTATATATGTGCTCTGACAGAGTTTAATATTAGAATATAAATCAATACAAAATAGTGACACGGTAAATATTAACAGCAACAAAAGGTTGCTGATGTCTTGATAAGGCTAGTTGAACACTGCTTCAGTTTCCAAACTTCTCTGCAGAGCAACTCAGCTATTCTATGTATTTATTAAATTTCACCACCTGCTTACTTAATTTTTTAGTTAAGTAACTCAGTGAGTTACTGATTAGCCAAATTTGACGTGCTAGTGGTGGTCAAGTCAAGAAATAGAGGAGTATATTGCATGGGGTGATTTTGGGAGAGTAAACTGACGACACACTTTGACAGATTTAAAACACCAATCATTTAAAATATATTTTTGTCTGCATAAGACCTTTGCACAATACTATATACATTTACATCTTACATAAAAAAACAATCTTTGCCAAATTCTTTTACATTCTTCTCAAATTAAAAGCAGCATGTATGTAAGACACGAATATCCCCATATCTCCCAGATGCCCAAATTGATATCCATGCTACCAGCCAGGACTTTGAAGTGGGAAGTAAGATACTACTGCTCTGCAAAGGTTGGTGTATGCCATGCACAGTAACATTAAAATTGGTGCTTACAACTTTTTGTACTAGAATCATGATTATTAAGTTGCACAGTTAAAGTGTTACATCACTGACTAATTTTTTAAACTGCAAAGTTTGTTCTCTTACACAAAAGCTCTATGCAATCTACGAAATATTATTTTGTTAAGTTTATATGTTAACATTTTTCAAATTTATAATTAAAAGCATTCAGTTTAAAATGGCTGAAAACACAATATTAATATACTATCTATGAAGGACTGATAAATAAGAATCATATCTATTTTCATAAATGACTTGTTTCCATACATTTACCAACTAATCATGGATCGAGGTAGGTGTAATTTAGACATCTTAAATTTTATTTATTTATTTCTTTATTTATCTATTTTTTTCTCCCTGTCATGTTCAGCAGTTTAGCAAGCAGAATGTTAATCTGAGTGCTTTATTATGCCAACACTTTTATTTTGCCAAGTGGAGCTTTGGATTAAGCCCCTCTTGTTACTTAGGTATATTCTATATTGACCATTTTGGATTAATGTGCCACAAAGCCGGAGCTGACAGGGAAATTTGACAATTTAAATTTTAAACTTGAAGTCTCAGCACCTTAACATATATCGTTTGTGAATTCTGTAGTTCTGCACAGCGTTATCTTCCAGTTGTGTCATTGTGACTGTCGTGACATTTTTCAGTCAATACTGAAGCAGAATGTATATGGCTGAAGGATGAAGAGGAAATAGATGAAGATTGGGTGGAAAGTAAAAAACTGGATGAAACTTTATATCAACTGACCATCCGATCTGCTACAATGGATGACATGGGCCTCTACACTTGTAACTGTAAATTTGATTCTGGACTGAAGAACAGCACAGACTTGATGATCTATGTCTACCGTAAGGCTATTGTAACACCTCATTTCCTGCTTTCTATTTGTTTATAGACATTTTTTGCTTTATTCTGAATTGTTGAAGCAGGGTCCTAAACCATGTTTTCCAACATACTGCAAACCCTGCATTTTGTTGTTGGTATTGTTGTTATCTGGCTAATTTGGCAGTATATCAGTGTTTATGTGCTTAGCCCCTCTTTGCCATCATCAGCTTCACCCAATAATTATTTTTTTGTACAGAGCGGCCCACATTTGTTAACACAGCGACTTACTATGAGTTTTTGGAGGGAGACATGGCTGTTGTTCCCTGTATTGTGACAGGGCAGCCACAGATTGAAGTGAAGTGGAAAAAGAATATGGCTGAAAGTAATGTAACCATTGCTTTTGATGGTAAGTGGGTCTTTCAACTTTGAAACAAAGCAGGGTGAAATGGTTTTTAGTCATTATACTCCCAGTTGTTGGAACCTCCTTCTGGTGAAGATGAAAAATATTCTTGACGTTTTATTCTCTCTTGCTTTCATATAATTGATGTGACCAGTGTTACGTCCCGCTCCGTTCGATCCTCTCGTGTGTGTCACGCCCACCTCGTTACCTCCTGTGATTGCCCATTGTTTCCACCTGTGTGGAAGGTGCCGCACGCCGGTTCCGTTTCTTGTCGTGTGTATTTAGGTCTGCGTCTGCGTCTTTCCGGCAGACGTGGCATAAACGTTGTTTATGTCGTTGTTGTGTGCAATTAAACCCGCGTTTTCCCGTACGCCTGGCTGGATCTCCCTTCCTTCGACCTGCACTCACCCGCGATACACAACAACCAGCATTTAGTCATTTTTTAATATCAGTTTTATGATTTTTAAATTTTCATATTTATTCTTATGCTTTTACTTATGTCTGTTTGTACTGTTTTCATTTTATCTAAGTTTCTGTAAATCACTTTAAATGACCTTTGTATATGAAAATGTGCTATACAAATAAACTTGATTTATCAAGGTCTGCAAACATATTCTTTCACATTGTAATGTAGGCCTGTAGCCAGAAATGAATTTTGAGAGGGGTCCAACTAATTTAGGGGGGGGTTCTAGTTAATTATTTTACTGTCTGGCTACATGCCTTTTGGAGAGCAATCAAATTTTCGGGTGGTTCAAACCTGTAAGTTTACTATGTGGTTCTGTGCCTGCTGCAATGAATGAGAGACTTGCTTAAGCACCACCAAAGATGTCCCTTTACCAATCCCTGATCATTGTAGACAGGTTATAAAATTCATTCATTTCAACACTTTTGAACCCTGTAGGTCGAATAAAAGTCCTGGAGAATGGCAGCTTACAGATTACTGGCATTCAACGGGAAGACCGTGGAGCTTACAGTTGTGTGGCCACAATTCCAGGTCGCCCCATCTCTGAGACCCTTGTCATCTCTGTTGTTGTCACCGGTGAGCTGAGAATAGTCTGCTTTAAAGACACATTTTATGGTTCCAGATGAGTGATTAGGGTATTGCTGTATTTGTTTTAAAAAACATTAAATTTGCTACTTTAAACATGTCTAGAGCTAGATGCTGGTGGTGATGATAAATCTAAACTTTCCAATTGTTTCTTAAAGTGTTTCAAAGCGGGTGTTCTTCAGTAGTTCTACACTGTAATGAATTAGTCTAAAGATCCTGATTGGTATAGAATAATAATAAAGATCATCAAAACCAAAATATAATCCTTACTCAAATCTTTACTCCAATGGACAGGCTACAATCAGAACATAGAGTTTTATTTGCAGTTGTTTATGGTCTTTCCTTCTAGCTTCTCCTAAGGCACGGATTCAAGAACGTGAGAAAAGTGTTTTGGAAGGACCTAAAAATAATGTGTCCATTGTCTGTTTGGTGACCGGTGAACCAACTCCAAACATAGATTGGTCCAGGTGAGTGCATAAGCTATATCTATTACAGACTCAATTTTTTTAGCATTATTATTCTGAGGTACATCTTTATAATTACATATAGTAGTGGTATCTACCACTACTCAAAAGAAACATTTTCATGGGGTCTCTGTTTGGCCAGAAACAGTCACTATACTAATAAATGACCACATTCCTTATTTAGTACATGCTGAAGCAGCATGTTCTGCTAACAAAATAACTAGGTACTTCTGACTGTACTCACTAGCTATTTATTTTATTTTTGAAATATCAAAGTGACTGTGAGTGGAGCCCCAGAATAAACAAACTCGCCCTGATCACATGCAGCATGTGTCTAATGTAATTATTTCCATTTTTGATAGTCGAAGTGCCATTTTTACATATCTCCTGAGATCCAAGGAAGGAAGTGTCGTTTAATTTTAGGTTCTTTGTCTAAGGAGGAAATAAGACATCCTCCAATTTAGATTTTTTTATTTTTTTAATTTCACAGCATATCCTCTTTAGTGTACAACAGGAATAAATAGGACTCCTTACATCTGTGAAAAGATAGATGCAAAAACAACATGTCCACTACAATGGACATAAATGAATGGGTGGGGTCTCAGGAGGTTATAGCATGTCCCCTTACCGCACATTAATCTGAGATACTGTACATTCCTCATCCATTTATAACTTTATAATTCTTGTTGTCCTTATTAATAAAAAAATTGCCTTTTTTAGCCCAATGTTATCAAACACCAGCCGTTACATATTCAATTCAGACAAGAGCGAATTGACCATCACTTCTGTGGAATTCAGCGACAATGGAGAGTATATCTGTACAGCTAAAAATGAAATCGGAGCACAAAACTCCAGCTTCAAGCTAAATGTCCTAGGTAATGCGGCCCTATTTTCTGTCACATTCAATCACTATAGATGATATAACTGTGTTGGTTTGACTTATATCCACTCCTACCCTAATGTGCATTTCAGTCTTTGAAAAAGTTAACAGTTAGCTGTAGAATGCACCAAAACCATATTAGCTTTAAATATCAATTAAATTTGTCCCTCATTTTTTTTAGTACATCCCACTATAAACCTGACTACAGAGAATATAGCAGTGAAGCCTGGACATTCTGCCTCTGTGACTTGTCAAGTTACTGGACAACCAACTCCCACAATTACCTGGATAAAGAAAAACACCGGTGAGAAACTGGTAAGAGTCAATGTTTATTTTATTTTTGAATTATTATCATGGCCATAGAACCAGTGAATTTTGTGTTAATTTTGTGTCTACCTGCCCCACATGCTATGAATTCAGACCACCATCAGTGGTGGCCGGGTCAAAGCTGTGGGATCCACACTGCGGATTGAGAAGGTGGAGCCCTCAGATGGAGGCTTGTACACCTGCATGGCCCACAACACCGCTGGGAATGACAGCAAAGATTTCAGCTTAGAGAGTAAGATCTTTCTTTGCATTCCCTGATAAAAAAAACTTTATTTTAGCAGTATCCTGAGCCCATTTATTCTTCCCATTTCTAAAATGGAGTTTATAAAAATTAACTCATTTTTTATATATATATATATATATATATATATATAAACAAATAAATAAAGTGAATTATTAAGTGTATCATTTCCCTCTCTTTTTTTTCTTCTTCTCTCATTTCCCCAAAAAAGATTAATATATAGATTAGAAATATTACGTTTTTTTCCTTATTTTCCCCACATCACATGGTCCTGGGTTAGATGTGTTTAGATTGCTCTTCTACAGTCCGTATAATCTTCATTCCTATTCATCTGAATGTTGTCTTTTCAGCTTGGCCAGACACCCCTGCTCATATCACTATCACTGCAGGCACCACATCAGTTACATTTTCCCAAACAGTCCCTTTAGTAGATGGAGGATCATCAATCACAAACTACATAATAGAATGGAAAATGGAGGGTGCAGATCTATGGACCCGGACATTAACCCCATTTGAAGGTGGGAGTCTTATTTCAGCTATCCTCTGCATCCTGAATTCTCAAGGACTTTTATATCACCTTGTGGTCCACAGTGTCATCTGACTAATTTTCATGGTGTATTTTCAATATTCAGAAACCGTGTCCATCACTTCTCTGAAGCCAAGCACTTCCTACTTTGTTCGAATGGCCGCCCATAATCGCATTGGCCAGGGGGAATTCTCCTCAGAGTATTCCATACGAACGCTACCCGATGGTGAGTGTCTTGCCTTGTCTCCTCTCCACTTGGTTTCAATTTGTATCCTTGTTGCGTGCTGAGCTACTACATATCCTTAGCAGGTGCATATGTTTCATTTTCTATAGTATTCTCAATTCTAAGACAAATATTATTAGTTTGGCTGAATTTAGGAGGTCAGAACTATATGTTTTTAATCAAGTTTGTAATAGGTTTCGTTTGTGGTTTTAAAACAATGGTTAACATTTTTAATCTAGTGGGCATCCACATGGCAACTACCATTCTTCCTACTTCCAGCACTCACCCTTCACATTGCCGACATTGTCCTGTTCTGTTGGCTGCAGCAGAAGATGAACTAGCCTTTAGAAATAGCACTGATTCTAGTATTAGGTTGTGCAGTGTAGTGGTCTGCACTTGATGCAACTTTCACAATGCAATTGAGAGCTTCTGTAAAAGACAGTTGAGGTGGTTGCTGAAGCAGTTGAGAATGGTTACACAGGGAATGGCTACAGATCTTGCTGTTTCATATTTTGTGTTGCTGATACATAATCCATGAGAATGTATGCAAATCTCAAAATGATAATACGGCTATTGCAGATGAGACTGAAATCCCCATAAAATTAACCAGCGATGGCAAAGTGGAAAACAATTCCTTCTCCATCTCTTTCAAGCAGCTTGACAGCAGCAACATATCCATCATTCACTATTCTGTGCGCTACAGGAATGTAAGTTTGAAACCAGTTCATTACATCCATGATTATTTTGTCATATTTTGCATTGCCATGAGATAATGCATTCCTGAATATTCCTGAATTCCTGAATATTTATCATTCTGCTATTATGCAGATCATGAAATAAGAATATGTACTATTGTTCTATCTTAAAGTTAAAAATGATTTCATGTTGTTACCTATTTGAAATTATTCTTGTGATATTAAAGAGTGATATCAAGATAATTTATTAATTCATTTCAAATATATGACACATTGTAATATTTTGAAAGAGGAAAAGTTTTTTTAACTCATGTTAGCTGTGCTGTTTATGTTCAATGCATGTCATTCCCTCAGCTCTCTGACAATGGTGAGTGGAAAACAGAAACGCTTCCTGCCAATTCCACCAGGATACTCCTAGCTAACCTCAGTTACAACGCCAGCTACCTTGTGGAGCTTGTTGCCTTCAAATCCATTGGCACTTCCAGACCAACTTTTTTTAACTTTACCACCCCCCAGCTTGCTACCTGTAAGGATTACTGACATGGAACATCAGTGCTACTTTCTTTTTACCTTCCTAAATGTCTATCATTAAAGTATTTTTGTGACATGTCATTAAGACTTCCTAATACTACGATTACTAAGAGGGACCAAGTGGAGTTTGCTTTAAACAAAATGTTTGGAACATCAGAAAACAAAACAAACATGACAGAAAATATGACAAATCAAATGAACACGGGTTTACAAACGATTTAAATGAGGTCAGGCATCTCAGTTAGGGAGTGTTTTGTGGGTAATGGAAAACAGAACTGAATAACTGGTTATAAGACACAGGTGCTCCACCTTTAGGATGGTTACATCCCTCCATTGTGTTTTTTAGCATTTATTTAACATTAGTGGCTCCCAGGGGTCCTATTTTCAAATAAAACCAGTCTTTGTGGGCTTGCTTTGTTGAACAACTTTTGAATTTACTGGCAACATACATTTTTGCTGTTGTTTTCCCCAGTGGTCAAACCCAGTAAGTCTGGGATGGGAAAAGCAGGCATGGTGGGCATCGTCATGCTGATTTTTGTGGTGATGCTGGTTGCTGTGGACGCCACTTGTTGCTATACGAACAACTGTGGTGTGCTGATGTTCCTGGCGGTCAAGCTTCTTGGGCGAAAAGCACCTAAAGACAAGGGTCTTGAGCAGGTCAACGGGGAAATCTCCACTGTGTAAGTGTAGCCCAGTTGGATGTGTGTCTGTTGTGTTTGAGTATGCACAATGAAACTGGCAAGTAGTGTAAGCTTGGTATGCCTCATGCACAGACGTTTTAATACTGAATTTGATACTTGCATTCATGTATGTCATGAAACATATATTTCGTGCAATATAAGGGTGAGGTTGTGTGTTTTGTGAATAAATGTCTATCATGCGTGTTTGTGAATGACTGACTGTTTATGGTTTGGTATAGTAGTACTTTCCTTATAGACCTTTAGCAAGCCTTTTAATTGCTCCTCATGATCATGTGCTCAGATTGCTCTCACCACATGTGTCTGTGTGGTAATGTGATAACTTAAATCCTATCCTTCAAATCTGAGTTGGTGCCCATTCTAGTAGAGGTACAGATAGTAATACCCTAAGCTTAAAGCTGAGCTCTGCAAAAAAAGACACACTTCAAATACGTATTTATTCTTTACTTTATAGCAATTATTTGCAAATATGCTTATTAAAATATAAAAAATACGTTATTGGTACTTTATTGATCTCCGTGGGGAAATTGTCATTACACCTCCCTCAACTTGTTCTTTGTGGAGTAAGTTGTCCGCAAAGGGCAGCCACCCGTAGCGGCGCCCAGGGAGCTGGGGGTTACAGACCTTTTGCTCAAGGAGCCACAGACATGTTGAGGCACACAGACTTAGCCCACTGCGCCACACGCTGCCCCCAAACATTAAAAATATAAATCTGAAATATAAAAAAATAAAATTGCATTAACACTTCTAAAAATGAATTAGTATTAATTTAAAGGCATTCTATTATTAAATTTAACAGTTTATCTCGGAAAGAAATAAAAGGTACTCAGCAGTGTAGTGTCATATTGTGCAAAATTTTTTGGGGAAAATTGAGTGTCACATATTGCATAAAAACCATAGAAGTTCAGCAATCATCTACGTATATAAAGTACGAGGAAAAACATAGGTATATAATATAATAAAATATAATATAATATAAATATTTTTGCACCCATTTCATTCATAATCCCATGAGGATATCATTAAATATATTGCACATATCATATGGTGCTATTTTCCTTTGTTGCATTTATGAAGGCAGTTTGTGTGACCTGTGAAACTGAATACTTGTTGTTCCTTTTTAGAATACTTCCGCCCAGCAGTAAACCTTCCACAGAGGCATGACAGACCATGAAGGATGTGGCCTAATTCACACTCATCACCACTGCTGCAAGTCTTTTAGCTGAATAATTTGTCGAAATACACATACACACACAGACACACACACAGACAAACACAGACACAGGCGGACAGACAGACACATGCACACACGCACGCTCAAACACACACTCACACACACAGACACAGACACACACACAGGGACACACAGACAAACAAAGACACAGGCGGA
>JABFDZ020027232.1:0-10298 GCA_019775955.2 Pollimyrus isidori
CCTTGCAAGTAAATCTGTGTCAGTGTGTCTCATTTCAAGGTGAACTGATAACTCAGAGCTGAATCCACCCAACAGCCTCGAATGTTGAAACTCAGGAAAAACTCAAGGTGTTGCGCCAAGAGTTTCATATGAATGTAGAATCCATTTGGGAACACAAATGGGCTCATGCAAAAACTGATGACCCAGAGGTACAGCATTTCCTGGCAGACTTTCAGCTCCCTGACTCCTAAGGCCGCGAGAAGCACTGTTTGGCGATTCGCCTGCGTTATGACGTCACGGGGAAAGAGGACATCTGTTATGTGGATTTCATGTCGCTCTATCCATTCACTCGGAATGCGAATTCCCTGTGGGGCACTCGGTAATCATTCATTCAAATTTTAAACCTCTGAATGAATACTTTGGTCCGATCAAAGCCACGGTGAACCCCCCACGTGAACTGTTTTTCCCCGTCCTATCCAGCAGACTGCCAAATGGGAAACTGGTGTTTACACTGTGCAGTATGTGTGCCATTGAAAACAGACAGCAGAGGGTGTGTGAGCATTCTAACACAGAGCGGGCACTGATGGGGGTCTCGGCGCAGCTCAGCCTGGCTTTAGACAGGGGCTATTTGATGGTGAAGGTGCACAAAGTGTGCCAGCACCAACCTGTTTAGAGGCTACATTAAAACCTCTCTCAAAGTGAAGCAACAGGCTTTGGGCTACCCTGACGACGTGACCGATGATGCAGCTTGCAGGGACTACATTAAAATCTCGAGTGTGAGGGGATCTGATTTGAGCCCGATAAGATTGTGTCTAACAGGGGCAAGAGGCAGGTGGCCAACCTTCTGCTTAACTCTCTGTGGGGTAAACTGGTGCAGGGAAACAACATGCTCCAAACACCTTTAGTGTCTGACCCGGGGGTGTTTTTTTAATTTTTTCTGCTCGGAGCTGTACAAGATTTTCAGTTTTGCGTTTCTCAATGACCAGGTCGCCCTCATCTGCTAGCATTACAAGTCTTCCTACAAAGTGCCACCTGGAAAGACTAACATATTCATTGCCTGTCAAACTACTGCGTGAGGATGGAGGGTCCTTATAAAAGATTGCAGTGCGGACACTGTTTAGTGGGAGTGGATTTGACCAAAAAAAGTCAGAGTCAGCGTGAGAATGAACAAGATAGTTTAATTTTAAGGGGAAAAAAAGAATCAAGCAATAAGGATCCATTGTCACAATTCCTAAAGATTAAAAAAAACAAAGTTAAAAAACTTACAAAATACAGCAAATTCTGGTAGCCTCTCATATGCAGAGGACAAATCACCCCATCCACCGAGCCTCAGTGCTCATACGCCATAACAATCAAAAAATAAATAAAAAATACCACCCCCCTCACGACTTAAACAGCTAACATATATCAGGCGGCCAGCACCATTTACAAACAATGGGGAACACATAACAATCAATTAACTCCAAAATATAATGCAAAGAGACTCTGAGACACCCGCACAACTTCTCACCTCTGCAAATAAGCGATTTACTTAATGGATACAAACCCATCCCATCCCTATGGCACATGAAAAAGGACAATACAGAAGTGGCTTGATCAGAGCCCCCTCTGTCCTCCCCCTGGCCATAACCCACGTGGGCTAGGCCAATTAGGCCCGGAACCAAATAAATAATACCTTGTTTCCGCCCGGCACCTTGCTGCCGAACCGAAGATCAAACAATCACTGCACAGATGGTAATCCCCTCCTGCACAAATACCCCTTTGCGCTCAGGTTTGCGCCCCTACCCAAGCACAACAAATAACCAGGTATATACATGCACGAAAGTCTGTGTGTGCCTCGTGTGTCAGTCTCCTCAGAGGGCTTTCCTGTGCGGTCGCTCCATGACCGTCACAGTCCTGTATCACAACACGGACAGCGTCATGTACATAAGCAGGTGAATATGAACCGATCTTAGGCAATTAGTACAGATATTTTAAAATGTAATATAAAAGAAAGATGTACATGTTTTAAAATGTATCTTGTATACCTGTGTTTTATTTTTCAAACTTGTACACAAGAGTTCATAAAAAACTTTTACCCATGCATTTTGTAATTTTGTCTGTGTGTGTGCGCGCGTGTACTTTGGGATTTCAAAGATTAGGCTAGTGTGTGTTTACCGTTTCATGTTTTTTTTTGGAAGCTGCGCTGATGGGTAGTGGTGCCGCGAAAGAGGTTGACTTTGATCACCATTTAGAACTGCTGTTTACAGCTATAATCGCCGAAGTTCTTTGGGAAAACCTATTTTACTAAAGAACTGCTTTTAAATCAGAGTCACTGTTTCATAGGGGAACCCATAAAAAAATTGTGTGGCGTTGCGCTTCCTATCAGTCGCTTTATGATGAATTGCACAAACAGATTAACCAAAAATGAATTTATACAAGGGCTTCCTAAAAGCTGGGAAGATAAGGAGTGCTTCCCCTCTGGCTTCTTGATTATTAACGATAATAACGATATGAACGATGATTTGATAGACAGTACGTCTGAAAACAAACTGGTGGCAGAAGCTTTCACGAGATTTCAGACATCGCCGTCAAATCTTGGTTATCTACCTGGTGCAGAACATATGTGTGCCAAAAACGTTACTGTCACCTTCTGTGATGACTTCAACAAGGATACAAAGTCTGCAAGAAATCTGTATAATAAGTCATTAGTGAATGCCAGAGAGCCACATGAGTGAACATGAGAAAGTAAAAGAAAATGTGTAATGAAGATAAAATGTAAATGACAAGTGGTTATTTTAGATTTCTTGTACACCTGTCTTAAAATACCGTGGGACCTCAGTTCTCAAATTTAATCCGTTCCGGACTCCGGGTCGAGTTCTGATCGAATTTTTAATTTTTCCCATAAGAAATAATAGAAAACCAATTAATTGGTTCCCGCCCCCCCCCAAAAAAAAAAATTACACCTAAATATAGCATTTAAACGTAGAATGAGCAGGATAAAACAAGAAGAGCTTTTTTTCTTAATGGCTCCCAAAACGATAAAGATCTTATCCCAACGTTACCCCTGTCCTGCCCCGAACGTCCGCTTTTGTGTGCCACGCCCCCTCGTAAACCTCGTGTGGGATCCCCATGTTTTCAGCTGTTTCTGGTTCTTGTCATTAGTCCTCTGTATGCGATTCAGTTTGTTTCCCCAGTCCGGTCATTGCGTGCGGCATTACGGTTAGATGCATTGTGACCTCTCACCCGGCTGCACAAACTGAAAACCTGACGATACACCTTTGCCCTTATTGGCTGAAGAGTTAGTTTCACGCATGACATTTGTATCCCAGCATCCCAGGCAGTTTCAAAAAAACTTTAACAACATAAAATACAAAACAATACACAGCAATACAAATTCTTGTGGAGGACGTAAAACCTACCAAGAAAAAAAAAAAAGCTTGGGTGCAATCTGTCATGATCTGCGTCCTCCGTCCCGCTTCAGCCCTGTGTGTCGCCACGCCCACCTCATTCCCGGTTGTGATTCCCTGATGTGATCCACCTGTGGAGGCGATTGCCGCGATTGCCGCCCGTCCTGTGATCTGTTCAACTGTATTTAGTCTGTGTCTAGCGTCTTGTCCAGCGTCGCGGCATTGAAGTTGTCTGTGTCGCTGTGTGTGTGTTGAATAAAAACCCTGTCCCCATTCAACTCGGACTGTGGATCGCCTGTTTATTCACGCCCGCACCCCGGCATCGTAACAGCAATCTACCTAGCAAAGTAAAATAAATACACAAAATGGGTGCATGAGTCAAAAAGGAAACATAAAACAATAGGTTTTCATTAACCTGTTGTGAGATGATTCTAGCACTTTTCCAGTACTACTTAAAGAAGAATAGTACAATTTAAATTCATTGAAAAAACAGGGAAAAGAGGGCTTTGCTACCCCTCTATTTACTACAATGAATGTGGTATTTGGTTTTCAAGCAGTTCCTATGCGTAATCTGCTATTTCTCTGGAATATGACGTAAAGCAGTGAGAACTGGTTTTCAATTATTTTACCTGTTAAAATAAAGTTTAAATAAATAACATAAATGCTCTAATATTACACGTAAGTTAGAGGTTACTGTAAAATTGCACTGCTTTATTTGGTTAATCGTCCAGTCTGTGAAGACGTCATTCAAGTAAGAATTGCATTGTAGTCTTGGCGCATACAATTTATATTAGGTCAGCATTCACGGTTCGACTTCTGATATTCAGATCGAGTTCTAGGTCAAACTGGTTTATTCGACTTTCAAGAAATTCGAGTTCCAGTGAGATTGAGAACCGAGGTACCACTGTACAAGGGATACTGGAGCTTGGTTGGGGTGGTGGGTGGTGCCGGAAAATTTCCTTATTTTCAAATCCAAAACTTGACAAGTATGCCTCATAGTCTCTTGAAATTAAAGTCCCTTGAAGTGGTGGTAGAGGAAAAAGGCGACGTGGGCCCGGCATGTGGAGGAAAAGTTGTGTTGAACTCGACGGATGTATTATACCTTATTTCGGTAGCGTGCCTCCATAAAAAGCACATAAATCTTTTAGGGTAGTAAGAGCAATCGGGGGGATAACCATAAGAATTGAAGAAGGAGGCTTTCCCCTCTTGGGGCTCCAACATCATCCCAATCTAATGTTCACCCTCTCTATTCCGGTGGTGCGTGTTTGCGCCCAGAAAAGTGGGCCTTGTCTCTATTCTGGCTAATAAATCGCTAGGCCATATGCCTCCAAAAGCATCCCCCAGCAGCGGTTGTAAAATGCATTCCAGTTGGTGAATGTTCATGATTAGAAGTGGAGTTTATTTCAATGACACTGTTGAAGCAGGCATAGACGATGAGACTCATGGTGCGTAAAACCCACCTGACGGGTGTAATACTAAATAAATCTCTGAGAATTGTGGTACACCATGTTCCCCCACCCCCTCTGCGCGTTCTCTCTCTCTCTGTCTATTTTTTTTAAAAAAACGGGTATCTTTGGCACAGGGCAAAAGTGTAGCTTGACGATTGTTTTACAGCAGGAGAAATTAATCAGATTATTCTGAACGTTCTTTATCTCAATATGCAAATTCTGGAGGCTCTGCTTGTTCACCGGGAGGTAGTGCAGCTTGTGGAATGGCAAAGTGACTACGTCAACAAACCTACTGTCTGTTTTAATGTTTATGAGGAGCGGCACTACAAATTCCTCCATGCGCACAATGTTACAGTAGACATACATATTATAGAATCCAGCGTGAATGTTGGCCGGGGAGGGTGAGGTCAGCGCCGTACCTTCTAGGTTATACCACCAACCCGGCTCAAAGCCCAGCATGTAGGCCAGAGTGGGTTAAAATTTCTGGAGAAATACAGGGTTTCTTAAAACCCTGTATTTCTGGTGTCCTGCTATGTTAACCCTTCGTGTAAACCCCTTCACTT
The DNA here is from genome assembly GCA_019775955.2 of Pollimyrus isidori. NCBI lineage: Eukaryota > Metazoa > Chordata > Actinopteri > Osteoglossiformes > Mormyridae > Pollimyrus > Pollimyrus isidori. Next base: position 5,380 of record JABFDZ020027232.1, read on the forward strand.
GATCCCATCTGCGCTAGAGCAGTTGTGCAAAGCGGTGATATTCACAAAGTTGGATTTCTGCAGTGTTTATAACTTGGTGAGAATTATGGATGGAGATGAATGGAAGATGTCCTTCATCACCTGTAGGGGGCAGTATGAGTACTGGGTCATGCCATACGGGTCGTGCACGTGGTATCTTCTTCCATGACAGTGGGCCAGCTGCAGACCTTGATGGTGGACAAGCTGCTACCTGACTTCTCTGGAGAGCAGTTCGAGCTGCAGGTGTGTCCCCTTGGCATGTTTCTGATTTGGCAAACCCTTTTTTTTTTTTTTTTCCTTTAAATGTGCACTACTTCAGTTTGTGAAAGTCAACCCAGCAGGTGCCCCTCTAAATATTTAACTGGGGAGCTCCTCCAGGTGTTCCTCTATCTGCCAATCACGAACCCAAAATGAGACTGCTGCACTACTGGTCATGTCAGCGGTTGGCTTTCTAATTCGTAACGGGTTTTTTATACTCTTCTACCCCCCCAAGTTTCATGGTGACTTGCTGCTGGCCATCGATGCCTGCTACGAGGGCCATTAGCCAACAGCCCTTCCGTTTTCCAGTCATTCATGAATCAAGTGTTCCAAGCCATGCTGAATAAGGTTATGGTCGTATACATTGACGATATTCTGATTTACTCCTCTTCCGAGCAGATGCATGTTCAACACTTGAAACAAGTGCTACAAAGAGCAAAAGGCCTTTGCCCGTTTGAAGCAGACCTTCACAGGTCCTGTGACACAGCCCCAACCCGAGTCCATTTGAGGTGGAAGTTGACAACTTTGAAGTGGGCATGGGAACTGTATTTATTTAAAGGAACCTGGAGACAGGACGTCAGCACCACTGCGCAGCTGTCAGCTGTGGAACGCAGCTATGAGGTGGGTTTTTTTATGTTCTAAAAAAACATAAACCACCCTAAGGCCCCGCTGCCGATACTGTTCCCCATCACAAGTTGTTTTTTTGGCTTGGGCCTCCCAATGAGTCAGAAATTCTTCTTCCAGAGTTGACAATGGAAAGGGGAGGTAAGGTAGTGTGAGATCTCGCGAGAGCTGTGCGTGATTCAGCATGGCAGCGCCTTACAAAAAAAAAAAAGTTTGATAGCCAACTTAACCAAGCCAGAATAATAATAATAGTCTCTATAGTACTTTAGCAGATAGATAAGCTGACTCATTGCATCCTGGATGAAGAAACCTTACAAGATTTACAGGATTACATGAATGAGTGTTACAAGTGACTCATCATGAAAAAGAATCAAGCGACTTCTTCCACGAAGAGAACCTGCTCGGACTGTACCTCAAACAACCCTTTGTCACCGGATAAAGAAGACAGAGATATCCTAGATTCAATTAATAACAAACTTTCCAGTTTTGATGCCCGACTGGCACTGGTAGAAATCCTACACGAGGAATTTCAAGCACTACGGGAATCTCTCAGCAGGTTGAGAGGTTCTGAAAACAAGATTCTCAGAGACTCCATAAAATCCTTCACAGAAGGTATGGCAAAACTCTCAACAGAAAATAAGAGCATGAAAGAGTCCCTGCTCGATATTCAAGCACAAAATATGCGGGAGAATTTAGTGTTCACTGGAATTCCGGAGGGTGCAGAGGAAGACGCAGAAGCTACCATCAGGAACTTCCTGCAGCAAGAACTTAAACTTCCTCGGGACACCATCAACGACATCACATTTCATCAGGCCCACCGCAAAGGAGGGGTGAGGAAAGAAGTTCAGTGTCCAAGAACTATCGTGGCCAAGTTGGAACATTTCAAACAAAAGGAACTGGTGAAAAGCTGAGGCAGAGGAACGGACTTCAGCTGCAACGACCAATTCCCCAAAAAAATCCGGGATCGTCGCAGAATCCTGTTCCCGCTCAGGAAGAAATTCATTGTGGGGGGAGCCTGGGCTGTCATCGCGGTAGACAGACTATATGTTAATGGACAACTGTTTTGCGACCACTTCCAACTAAGGTAACATGCATTTAGCAAACTAACTTTAAAATTTGACAGTTATTACAGATTTTCAGCTGTAAAGCAATTAAGGCTGGGTCACTTTATATCCCTCACTGTTCTTCAACCCCCTTGTTTAATGTTTCATCACAGTCACAATTGTTGTTGTAGTTGTTGTTATTGTTCTTATGGACATCATTGTCACTTTGGTTGTTATGGTGATTGTAGCATATCGGTATTGACGCTCAAAAATGATTTATCTGGAAGCAGTCTACCAGATACTATACACCCACACATTACACATAGGTAATCTCACACTCGCTTGTATAGATGTCCACTCAAACATGCACGCACCCCCTCATCTTAACATCATACAGGTATACATTCATACTCTCACATATACACATAGCCACTCAAGCTCAGATAGATCTCCTCACCATAATAGCACACATGGAGACATTCAGACATTGACACTCGCACACACATTCACTCTCATAATGAAACAGTCATTCACATACACACACATCCAGCCATTTTATCATTAGATCGTACTCAGGGGGGTTAAGTTAGGACAGCATGAACTCACTACGCTTTGTCACTTGGAACGTGCGTGGTGTTGGCTCATTTGCTAAAAGACACAAAATCTTACACAATCTAACAACATTACAGGCAGACATTGACCTACTGCAGGAAACTCACTTAGGCAAAACAGGACAGTGTACACTAAATTTACCAGAACCAGTCATCTGAAACAGTAAATTGACTTGGTTTAAATCACTGGACTCTTTAATTTTAAAATATTTATGGAAATCCAAACCACCACGAATAAGTTTAAAAACTTTACAGAAACCCAAAAACTGTGGGGGTTTGGAGCTTCCCAATTTGTACAACTACTTTCTTGCCAATAGATTCATATATGTCCTAAAATGGACTACGCAAAATAACTTATAACTTAAGGCTGGATATTGATAAAACTTTCTGTAATGATATTTGAGTCCAGGACCTGCCATTTATCCGTCATATACTTAAATTGCATTGCTGTTTTAAGAGCATCAACATCAGCACATCGCTGACAGCCTGGTAGGAATTTCTTAAAATGAACCAAACTTCACTGGTCCCATGCAAACTGACACCCATCTGGAACAACCCTGACATCCGGTTAAATAAACAAATGATAAACTTCCATGCTTGGCATAATAAAGTAATTGAGTGCCTCAAATGAATCAAAACTGCAACCTGCAGCTATTACAGTATAAAATTTGCACAGAACGCACTACACAGGGCAGAGGATGTTCCAGATGGGTATCAGAAATACACTAATATATGTGTAACTTGTAAGGATGCAACAGATAATTACCTGCATGCTTTCTGGTACTGCACACCGGTCAACAAATTTTGGCAAAGGATTTGTGAAGACTTATTGACACACCTAGGCCCTCCCATCCCACCCTCCCCCTCACTCTGCCTGTTTGGGAACCTCTCTAACACTAATATAGACACAAATAAATCTTGCATGCTTCTCACAGTACTAACCATTGCCAAGAAAACAATCCTTCTGAACTGGAAGTCAAAAGAGAATTTAAATATAAATCTGTAGAAAAATCTACTCTTGGATTATGTTTCCATGGAGAGGATGTCTGCCTGTAAGCAAAATCAATTGATTGATTTTGAAGATGGCTAGACTCCAATAATCAATTTTTTTATGTAATGTTGTCAGGGGTGGTGGAGCCTTGCCCTCACCGTCCCGGGTTGGGTGCTGGGTGGTTGGGGTCCTCTGGTGTTCCTCTTGGCTGAGATTGAGTGGTCATTGTCTCTGGGTGGCCGCTGGCCTGGCCTCTTGGGGGCAGTGTGGGGGATGGGGGTTTCTGCCCCCCCAGAGTGGGTTGGGTTCAGATCGGGGGGGATCCTGTTTCACAGTAAATTAGCAGTTTTTACCATTGAATAAGGACACACATATTGTTGCAGACATAAACTGTATTGATATTTATTATCATTATATAACCGAATGAAGGCCATACGGAAACAAATACACGCACACGAAAGTCTTTTTTGTTTGCGCCGTAATATATTTGGACCGCCGTTTTGTCTTTACAACAGAATAAGGTGACACAGATTGTTGCAGACATAAACTCTATATTTATAACTAGAAATATGACCGAATGAATGTGACATGGATACATATGAACGCACATGCGTAAGTCTTTTTCTTTGCGCCGTAATATATTTGGCTGATGGTGGGAAACTGAAATCGCAATTTGGAGCTTTCAGGGATTCTAGTGTTAACCACCTCAGTGACCTCTGACCCAGAGATAGACGAGTCCACCCCCAAGTCCCCATACTTTGCTTACTCATTGGAAAGCGTGTCGGTGGGACTTAGGAGGTCTTCGAAGTATTCCTTCAACCGACCTAAAATGTCCCGAGTTGAGGTCAGTAGCACTCCATCCCCACCAAAAATGGTGTTGATGTTGCACCGCTTTCCCACACGGAGCCACCAGATGGTGGACCAGAATCGCCTCGAAGCCATCCAGAAGTCGTTTTCCATAGCCTCACCGAACTCCTCTCATACCCGGGTTTTTGCCTCCGCGACCACCGAAGCCGCACCCCGGTTAGCCTGCCGGTACCTGTCAGCTGCCTCTGGAGTCCCACAGGCTACAGAGGCTCGATAGGACAACTTCATCAGCTTGACGACTCCCCTCACCACTGGTGTCCACCAGCAGGTTCGGGGATTGCCACCACGACAGGCACCGACCACCTAACAACCACAGCTCCGGTCAGCCACCTCCACAATGGAGGCGCGGAACATGGCCAATGCCCCCCACTTCCCCCGGGATATGGGAAAAGTTCTGCCAGAAGTAGTTGAAAGACCCTAACTCTGTGCTTAGCAGCCATATCACCCTGTAGCCCAAGACTGGTTGCCCACTGAAGCTAAGCAGGGTTGAGCCTGGTCAGTACCTGA
>JABFDZ020027233.1:0-10274 GCA_019775955.2 Pollimyrus isidori
TCTCCCCAAGCGAGCTTGATGGGTCGAATGGCCTCCTCTCGTTTGTATAGTTCTTATGTTCTTATGTTCTTATGTTCCTGAAAACACACAGACACACACTACAAATTAGATTGTGATTAGAAAATCAGCAAGGACATTTAAGAAACCTGAAAGACTGAATCTGTAAAAAATAAAAAAATAAGTTAATGGATATGTTAAGTGATGTTTGATGCAAGTGTCTGATGTTTGCAGATCTGTTATAACAGAAGTTATAATTGTGTATTGTTACAAAGATGCATATCTGTTGAATATTCACCTCAAAGAAAGGGGGATGTGATGATATACAGTGTAGGAGATGCTCTAGATCCTAATGCTCATAGTACACGTAAGTTAGTGGTTTATTTATTGTTACTGTAATGTTGCGCTGCTTTATTTGGTTAATTGCCCAGTCTGTGAAGAAGGCATTCAAGTAAGAATTGCATTGTAGTTTGACTCATTTCTCCATATCCAGTCAGGAATTTCTGAACTTCTGTAACTAACATTCTAATTTTATGGGTTTCCAGACAGCCATGCTACAGTGGCAGTAAACCCTCAGTCTCTGGGAGGATCTCCCTCATACTGACCCCATTGCTGCTGTGAACTCAGCCAGCTTCTCTCTTGGCATATCTCACCAGAGAAGTGTTGTTGTGCCACCCAGCACATGGCGCCCATTGTTAGGAACTTTGTCTATAGATCAGCAGGTTTATGTTCATAGCAGAGAAGAAACAAGAGGTGTAGGTTAGGTCATCTCTGACCCGGGGCTGCTCCAAGATTAGACTGAGCGATAAAGATGACATATTCCAGGTTTAATATGAAGAGGCACCGAATACAAGCAAATGGCCAAGAATACAGAGGACTTCCTTAACAAAATCATTTTTAAAATAATTCAAACAAAAAGGAAAAATTTGCCTACAATTCTGTACCAACAAATTAAGTAAACAATAACGGCCTTTGTCAAGTTTATTGAGTAACGTGGGTCAGTAAGAACATTTTATGATGCATTAATTCAAACATTAATACCATCCATCCATTTTCCAAACCACTTATCCTTACAGGGTCGTGGGGGTCCGGAGCCTATCCCGGAAGCAACGGGCACGAGGCAGGGAACAACCCTGGATGGGGGGCCAGCCCATCGCAGGGCACACACACACACCAATCACTCACACATGCACACCTATGGGCAATTTGGCAATTCCAATCAGCCTCAGCATGTTTTTGGACTGTGGGGGGAAACCAGAGTATCCGGAGGAAACCCCACGACGACACGGGGAGAACATGCAAACTCCACACACAGGAAGCCCAGGCAGAGATTAGAACCCGGGTCCCAGAGGTGTGAGGCAACAGTGCACCACCACCATGTCGCCCCCATAAATAACTAAATAGATATAAATAAGTAAATAACTCAGACCAATACCATTGTGCTTGTAACTCTCAGTTTACTAGAACAGCATCTGACTTCCTTGACAGTGCCACATACAAAAAGGGCCGTGCTACAACATGAGTCAAATAATCACATTGTTACAAGATGAAAGGGGGCGGGGCTTTCAGGGGTACACCTACACAACTACAACTGTCAATCATTCCACATTCATATTTGGCTCATCTGCTGTTTTTAAAGGAAATAAGAAGACTTCATATTAAGACTGCTCTTTTTTGTGTAATTTTTTGCATGATAACTTGTCGCCTCATACTCAGAGTTAAATGTACAGTAAAATACATAAACATGTAAAGGTCGGCGGGTCTACTGGATCACAAAAATATACACAATTGCACAAGAATGTAAAAATCATGCAGTATACATAATTATTATTATATATAGATTTTTCTTTACAAAAATGGCCTTTTATACTCTGCCTTATATTGTATAAATGCTCGCTTCTTAGCCATCATGCCTCAGATCTCAGTTTGCTCAGGAGTGTATTATACTATATTGGGATATTTCACATCAGTCAGTTGTTTCTTTTTGGTTTCCATCTTAGCCACTTGATTTTTGCCTATTTTCTTATTGTGATGTCACATGCAACAGGTCCCCTGAATGTGAAGCCTATGTAGAAGGTGACGTTTTCATTTCCAGCAGGTACTGAACTTTCATTAAGGGGATGAATGGAAAACTTTTCCGTTTTAGGACCTTCAAGATACACATTTCCATCTTCTGTCCAGCCGTTTACACGCATGAGCTTTTCAGCAATTTCCTGTGTTTTCCACACTCCCCCTTCAAGCCATTTTTGACGCTTTTCTGAAACAGAGAAAAATTTTCCAATTTTATTCTTGTGGACAAATTTCTCATACCCAGGTCCTTTTCCCAGGTAGAAGTGGGTGTAAATCCGCCTCCTTCTGACAGGGATATCCTTCATTTTGGTCTTGTATGTTTGTTGGAGGAATTTGACAGCAGTAAGGATTGTTTTATATTTCTCCTCTTTTTCTTGATCAACGTCAAATTTTTCTGGCCAGAACAGCAGTGTGCACAGAAACAGCACACTTGATGAACATTTTGATTTGTCTTGAAGAAACTGTCTGCTCAGTTTCTGCAGATCTTTGAGGACTAACAGGTAACGTGAACTTGGAGAGATTGCACTTAAGGCAAAATGTGATGCTGTGTAGTTGGCAAATTCCAGTTGATCCATTTTAGCACCTTTTGGACACAGTGAAATTATATTCTCCAAAGTTTTGTCTTGGTCTCTTTTTTTCTGGTCCAGGATGGAAAAGATTGTTGTAATGTTTCCTCCCCCGAGCTGGTAGATAGCCATGCGTTTGCTGAAGTCACTCATATTATTTAAATGAGGCTGCCAGTTACTGGGTGTCTCTCTGAGTGAGACCTCACAGAAGAACTTTCCATAAACATAGGACTTCTCAGCCAACCAGCGTTTGGGGCGATTTATTGTCATCTCTAAGGTTTTAGAGATTTCATCCTCAGCAGTGTCTTGGTTTTGGAAATAACTCAGTTCTTCTGACATCCACTCCAATGCCTTGTGCATTGTGGGCTGGAGAGTTTTGAGTTTGTAGTGGAAGTGTTCCCATGGTGCTTCAACTTCTTTGGGAATGTATTCTGTAAGCAAGTACTTCTGTAATTCAGAATGATCCCCATTTTTATTTGAGAAAACATCAAGTGAAGAAATTAGCTCCAACAACTTACAGCCGACTTCTACTTCTCCAACGAATCCTGAATTATTCATGGTCTCAGTTTCTTCGACAGCAAGCAACTGACATTTTTTGAAACATTCAATGGCTTTAAGAGCTGTCTCAATGGAATCTGCTATGGACTCTGGTGTTTTCTGAGATCCTTCTACTTTATCGCTTTTTGTTGTGAACCATTGTCTGTATACCTGACCTTTGGTGTCAAGAATGTAGGAGTTCTTAGGCAGTTTAGTTGCTGCACTTTCCGCCCAACGTTCTGCAAGGTCAAATTGTTTTTCTCGGTAATAGAGGCGAGCTAGCTGTTGAGCAAAAAATGCATCCTCATTGAATCTTTTGTATGCCTCATGAAGAAGCTCAATAGCATTTTCTGGCTTTTCCTTTTTTCTCACATGTTCAATGAGGGGTGAGAAAAAAGTGTCCGATTTGTCGCCTCTGCTGATTTTGTAGCGTCTTATGAACAACTGACGAAGGAAGTCCTTGTACTCCGTCCCCCCAAACCTGTGATTAAAGAGAACATCATTTCTAAGAATTTCAAGCGCAAGCTCACTTTGTTGTTTGTGTCCCAAAAGCTGAAGGAGAATTTCTTTTGCCACCACTTGGTGGATGATTCTGATCGAATTGATGCAGGTTGTTTCATCTTTTAAATGTATAAAGATCAATTTAGCCTGCTCACTCAGAGAATTCTCAAACGCGTGTTGTGTGAATCTTTCTCCATAGATTTTGAGCTGGAGTTGGAGGAGGGCTTCACAGTGTGACTGAGAAATGTAAGAGTTCTCTACATAGGTGTTCAGCAGAGCTACAAATCGAATCAGCTGGGTCTCAACAGATGTGAGAACAATGTCCTGTAATAAATGCTCTACAAACTTTTTCACAAATTCATGTTCAAATTCTTCATTCATTAAGACAAATGTCAAAATGAACTCTGGCTGAAACTGTTGCTCAAGGTTTTGTCGCTTTCTAGCAAAATGTGTTCTCTCAGCTGGTGAAAGCTTGTGAGTTACAGAGACACTCAGTAAAGGCGACTCCTTGACCATTTTCTCTGGATTGTGGCATCTTCTACAGCTGAGAAGAATGAAGCACGGTATTCCATGTGCAAGCTTCTTAGTGTTGATAGCGGTTTCTAACTCATGCTTTAACTCTTCTAAATATTCTCTCTCACAATCGTCAATGAGTAAAAGAACAGGGAGACATTTCTCTGGATCTTTTTCATCATATTCTCGAAGCGTCACAGCATGTTTTGAAACTGTGCCAACAGCATATGATGGTTTCACAACTGCACACCTCAAACCCTTTCTGTACTTCCACAGAACCTGCCTTGCCACTGTGCTCCCTCCACTGCCGGCGTAATGGTATATGTTGATGCATTTGACAGGCATTTGTTCTGAGCTCAATTTAAGAGAGGCATCCAGAAGATTAATCAGCTCATGATAGGCATCTCTTTGAATCACTTCCCCCACTTCTCCAACTTCTGCAAGCCACAAATTCATCCATGTCACTTTTCCTCCTCGATAAAAGTCTCTGTCTATTTCTTCTTTCTTTGACTCAGTGAACTCTGCACTGAGTTCTTCACACTGATTAACACCTAAAACCTCCAAAGACGACATTGTTTCCTCATCCCGTGTGAGTAGATGGCATTTTGCTTTAATAGACACAGGTAAAAGTTTATTCACACGAGTATTAGGGCCCTGGATTTGCTGGAGAGTTGCCCTGACGTGACTCATTTTCAAACCTACTATGCTGCATTCGTCCACTGTGTCCACGTCACAGAATTCAACAGCAGATGCTCGCCATTTCTGAAAGTTTCCTTCTGATTCTGAGATGCATATAATGTCTTCATGACCTTGCATGTCAGTGAAAAACTCATCGAATGTCTTCAGTAGAGGTATCTGAACAGGAGACGTGAGAAGGAAGATGACAAGGAACGTTCCCTTGGGTAAAAGATCCTTGCAGATCAGTGACACACAATCTTTAAGGAAAGTCCTCCTTGTTCTACACCATGTATTCTCATCACAAGTAGGTTCATTCCCACTGAAATCATTTCGTCCATTACAAAATATCCAACTGCTTTGTTCAAACAGATGTAGATGACTCTGAAATTCTCTGATGTTCTTGTCACTTGGAATTTTGTAGTTTTGCATGAAGTGAAGGTTCACTGCATGGTGTTTAGCATATTCATGGCATAATCCAGACACCTTGGAATCTGGATCAAAGTCAAACACACAGAATAACTTCATGTTCACTAAAAAATCCACATTTTTAAGATCTTCTTCTGAAAACTTATTTGTAACAAGTATGTACCATTCTCCTTTTCCATTTGTTTCTTCCCACTGGTAATAAGCATGATGAGTTTTCTTTCAAGATCTTGGCCGGGATCTGGCAATACAGACTTCTCTGCCTTCTCTCTTCGAGCATTTCTGTCATTGACTCCTTCTAAAAATTCACTTATACCTTCAACTGGTTTTGTTGAGGTTCCAACTCTGCAATAGATTTTTTATGGTTCTTGTTCAATTCTTCCAGACTCTTCACTGAACTTCACCAACCTGACAGAAAAAACGCCTTTTTTCACTATGCTAACTGAAGGTTCGACATCATATTCAACCACATAGTGTTGTTCTTTCCTGTTGGTCTCAGTTACCAGAATGAACTCTGGGGGTCTTATACACTGCCGTGCAAGCTCTCTATCCCGATCAAAACACTTTTCTATGTAATCCAGTGCATCAGTGTACACACATCGTTCCTTAATGGGAATGCCAATGATTTCACCATGTTTGTAGCCAGATTTTTTTTCCTGGTTGTCCATTACCCCAAAGTGCATTGTGCCATTTGTTCTCATGTTAATGCATCCTGTGGCAAATTTAAGGACTTCATATGCCAGCTTGGCTTTAATCCTTTTGGCATCTAATGTCACAGCTGTATTGAATGCCTTGTATTCATGGCATGGAGTTATAAGATTACTGACCCCTGTTTCTGGCTGAAGAACATCATGTTTTACATATGCATGGTCAGTGCCTGGTTTGCCAAAAGGTCGTGGCTTTGAATCACTTTTTCTTGTTATAGTGTCTTGGTTCATCTGTTCTTCTGTCTGGGAATTGCTGGATATTGGAAGCTCTGGAATGAACGAAGCTCCTTGGTCTGTGTTTTCAGTAGTGCTTTTGGGTACTTTATTCTGCTGCTTCCGAGCAGCTTTTTGAGTCTTAACCAAGTCATTTCTGCTCTCTATTATCAGAAGTATAGGACCAGGTTTCAGTCCAGTCTCTCTTTTCAAAAATTCCTCTGTGATTTTAAGAAGGACTTTGCCATTAACTTCATTTTCATAAAGTGTTTTAATGTATTGATCTTTAATTCCTATTGAAGCCAGCCATAAGCTCACCATGGACTCTGTCCATTTATCAATGGGAGTGCTGGTAAGTTCTTCTATACAGAAAAAAGGAAAACATAACTTACTGACAAATGGCATGTAAGACATACATTAACTTATTAATATTCAGATATATATTGAAATACTTGCCCATTATTTCTTCTCTATAATGAGTGTCTTCGCTTTCTTTCAAATCAAGGCATCTAAAGAAGAGAGATATAGTTACAGGTGTCAGCTACAGTTGAGATTTCAAGGACATTCATTACTTTAAAAATACTTTTCTCTAACCCCTGCCCTTCACTGCACTGCAAGATTTTGCCTAGTTATCCAGCTCTTAGATCCTTGTTACAGCCTGAAATTTAAGGCTAATATACTTTTTATTTTTAGGGGTACAAGCCTGGAAGCTGCTGGAACCCTATTGTTTTTGTTCAGCCCCCCCCTCCTAAAGGGAAAACCCATCAGAGGGCTGATGAAAAAGGGACCCCACTCCTCACACCAAAAAGGACAGACATGCACCAAGAGGTGAAACTACAATAAGTCCATTTACATTTTGGCTCATATCTCGGAAACTGTATGGGATAAATCGGAAGCTCATGAATCTAGTCTGGTCATTCCCATTTTTCCCAGTATTTCTGAAAAACTTGAAAATGAATCAAAACATTCTTCTCCAAGGCCTTTCGTATGAATCTCACAAAAATAAGTTGAATGGAATTAAAGAAATAAATGAAATCAGAGGTTATACCTTCATGATAACTGTTTCAAGCCCTATTTAGGAAGAAAAAATATTTTTATGATAGCTGGCATAATACTTGAACATTTACCATTTTTGGATCAAGGTGTTTTGTGTAAATGTGATGAAGTGCTTCATTTTCTGTTGTTGGTTATTCTCATTCTGTCTACCACACTGCATACAATTACCACTGTATTACCAAGATATATTTTCTATAAAATCTTCAAAGGACCATGTTTTGTTGGGAAAACCACACTGAAAGTTAACTGAGTAATATCTTTTGGCTTAGTTGTATGTTTATGTATGTACTTGAATGTGAAAATGACTTTGATTTTGCCAATGGTCAGAATTATTATTATCAATCTACAGAAACGTTTTTATTGCTCAGAGTTTCTGTGTGTGTGTGTGTGTGTGTGTGTGTGTGTGTGTCTTTGTTTTTGTGAATTGTCTGGACCAAAGTGTCCTGACTTTTAGGAACACCAGAAATAGGGACAACATACCTTGCAGGACCAAAAAGTCCTGAGAGTTTCAAATACTTTTCTATATTATATATGCTTTATCCTCCCCCCCCCCCTCCTTTTTTTTCAAAAGGTTCTAGCAGTTCTGGCCAGTGATTTACTTCTATTACATTTATTACCCGATGTAGATAATCTCACATAGACACTGTAGATGTGTTCCTAAGAACTGCTGCTGAAATCATAAGGACTATTAAGAACACACTGAACATCCTTTCAGCATTGACTGACTTTACAGTACACAGTTGTGGAAGAGTTGTGATTTATAATCCCACTGTAAATCCTCGCGATAAGATACAATATTGATTCCTTAAACCAACGGTTTGATTTTTTTTTTGATACCTCAGAAATTCCCACGATATGATACAACACGATTCGATTCAGTTCAACACTGGGGATAGTAGCTAAACTGATGAAATTTCACACAATCCTTTGGATTAAAAAAGGCTAATATAATTAGCGGGCGGCATGATGGTGCAGTGGCTAGCACTGTTGCCTCACACCTCTGGGACCCGGGTTCGAGTCTCCGCCTGGACTATATGTGGAGTTTGCATGTTCGCCCCGTGTTGTCCAAAAACATCCTGAGGCTGATTGGAGTTGCCAAATTGCCCGTAGGTGTGCATGCGTGAGTGGTTGGTGTGTGAATGTGCCCTGCGATGGGCTGAGCCCCCATCCTGGGTTGTTCCCTGCCTCGTGCCCGTTGCTTCCGGGATAGGCTCCGGACCCAGTAAGGATAAGCGGTTTGGGAAATGGATGGATGAATATAATTAGCATTAGAGAGAGGAGGCATACCGCTTTCGTCAAATGGACAGGTTGGGTCAAAGGTGACATAAATCAAAAAGTGACAGGTCTTTGAAAGCGAGTGTTCTGCAGGTCTGGGCAGTGAGCGAGGTGACAAGGTTTTTTTATTATTTAAAATGGTGGTACTTGCCAAGTAGCCAAGTGACTGTAGCTAGGTTATTATTTAAAAATGCATGTTATTTAAAAGGGAAGTAGTTGGTAAGTTATTATTAAATATTATTAAATTATTAAATGATCGTCATAGTGAAATGGGATATTTTTTTTTGTTTCTGTCCGGGGCTGAGCGTGCGTGGTGGGTTACCCATAGGCTGTGGCTGTTGTTACTGTAGTAAGGTCCCCAGGGCTTTGCAGAATGGATTGTGAGCGTACACTGGGTCTGTTGTGGTACCGTGGTAAGGTCCCGGGGGGCTTTGTAGAGGACTGGGAGAGAGCGCTGCTGCTGCTGGTGGTGGTGCATTTCTTTTTACAAAAATAGCATTTTTACGGCATTAAAAGCGCCACGGGGTTCTTAGGGACCAGCTACGTTTCAAAGGGTACGACTCGCCTCGCTCTCATTGGTGCAAAAAAATCTGCAGCGTCTCTCAGACTAATTGTAGAGGTGAAAGCAGACGGGGGATAGTGTGTGAGCGGTGTAATCTCAGATGCTTAAATAATGTGTGCTTTGAGCGTCACCGTACGAGAATGGTCTGCCCCTGTGACAAGTTCCGAAAATGCAAAGCCTGCGGGCTCAACTACTACGTGTCTCCCGAGAATCCAAAACCGCACTCGTGTAGATCAGTAAAATGCAATATATGCGACACTAAGCTCAACACATCCCAATCAGACATATCCACTCCACATCTCTGCTATTTAAATCCACCAAAGAAGCCTAACAAAGGGAAGTACGTTGCCAAAAGCGCTGAGGGCAGTAAAAAGGCCCCCAAATATGTGTTTTTAGACTTTGAAACATCCCAGAGCTCGGGTACCCATATCCCCGTTTGCGTGTGCGCCATCTCCGATGAGAATGAAACAATGACTGCCGAGGGGCCCGACTGCGCGTCAGAGTTTCTCCGACATTTCAGGGCGGCCTTCTATAGAGGCGTGTGTTTTATCAGTCACTATGGAAAGCTGTTCGATAATTACATCATACTGAAGACGATGGTGAAGGAAGGCGTGGAATAGAATCATTGTCATTGTGGACAGCGTGTTTGAGCAAAGGTACATCGACAGTCACTCCTTTCTAAGCATGCCACTGAGAAAAAACCCTGATGAAATGGAATGCTGAACTCAGATGCGTAAAGGCTATTTTCTGCATCATTTCACAGACATGAAAAACTTTGGATATGTAGGCCCGTACCCCCCTCCTGAACAGTTTGGACCTGATCAAATGCCCGACAAAGAACGTGACAAGTTTTACCAATGGTACCAGGGTGTAAAGCACCAGACCTTTGTTTTTCACAAAGAGATGATCGCTTACTGTAAGAACGATGTGGAGATTCTGAGAAAGGGCTGCTTCCCCAGACCAGTAGCGGGCTGTTTAGAGGCTACATTAAAACCTCTCTCAAAGTGAAGCAACAGGCTTCGGGTTACCCAGACGATGCGTCCGATGACACGGGTCGCAGGGACTACATTAAAAACGAGCGTGAGGGGATCCAATGGGAGCCCGATAAGATAATAATAATTAATAATAATAATAATTAGTTACATTTATATAGCGCTTTTTCAAGCACTCAAAGCG
>JABFDZ020027234.1:0-10272 GCA_019775955.2 Pollimyrus isidori
ATTGCGTAGCTCCGAACGGAAACGGGGTACTTGAATAGTATTCTAATTGGTTTGCTCTTAGTTTGATTCAAGCTGTGTTGTTTTGAGCAATGTTCCTTTAGGCACGAGTGATGACGCTATTGATAAAGTGTTGAACACAGTCAAGGTTTTTGGTCGCACGAAAATACGTAGCCGCCGTGGTGATGTAACAGGTAGATGCTTGTTCATTCTAGTTGAGGCCAGTGCTGATCTAGAACCTGATGTTATACCTCCTGAGATAGGCATAGAAAATGAAGTTGGGCCCTGGAGCGTCCACTTAGTGCGCAGTCTAGTAGCTCAAGATCCGGGTTTTGAGGGTGATCCCTTTCAACTCAAACTGCAGGCATTGTTGCAGCAGGAGGGTAAGTCTATGGATGAAGTGAAGGCTCTGATAATGGAAAAGCAGTCTCATAAATCTGATATCAGTGTGAACCTTGTTGATGCTATAGGGAAGTTAGTAGATCGCTGCAGCCAAGTTCCCAATGATAGTCCCTGCTACAGAAAGCTAAGATTGTTTTCTGGGCTGAAACCTGTCCCTCCAGGTGAAGAGGAGTATGAGATCTGGATGGAACAGGCTGCACAAATGATAGGTGAATGGCAGTGCAACGAAACTGCAAAAAGACAGCGCATCGTAGAGAGTTTACGAGGTCCTGCTGCTGATATAGTCAGGTTTTTAAAAGTGAGTAATCCATCTGCGACTGCAAGTGAGTACTTAGCCGCCCTTGAGACTGTATATGGAACTACTGAGAGTGGGCCTGACCTTATGGCTAGATTTCGTTACACCTACCAGGAAAGTGGAGAGCTTTCCTGTACCGCCTAGATAAGCTTCTCCATCGTGCCTTGTTGAAGGGTGGGATTGATGCCATCAGCATAGATAGAGCCAGAATGGAACAGCTAATTAAGGGTGCACTTATCAATGATATGGTTGCGTTGCGAATCAGAATGACTCACTCTTTGCAGAGCCCTCCATCTTTTTCGCAATTGATGATGACTGGGTGGCTGCAAGGGGAAACGTTAAAGCTTCTGTTGCCACTGTTGTCTCTCCCCAGGCCTCCGTGCCTTCTGAGTTACAAAACCTGAAGAGGGCGGTTAAGGAGTTGTCTTCCCATGTGAGACAACTGTTGAACGTGGCTACTTCGCCTGGTGTCTTTGATTGTGCTCTTCAGAAAACACCCAGTAAAAGTTTCGAGAGTGTGAATCAAGGCAACCCCCACAAAGCTAAACCCACCCAGCCAACCGTACCTCTTATTTTTTGTTACAAATGTGATGAAGACGGGCATAAGAAGTGGGAGTGTAAAGCACCTGAAGACCTCAGAAAAGTAAATCAAAAGCTGGTGAAGATGCAGCGCCCGCAGGGAAACTGGGTAGGGGCTCAGTGAAGGAACGGCACGGAGCTCCTGCCACAACACGTTCCATTTGTAGTTCATTCACTCTTGATTCCAGTAAAACCAAATTGCCTGAGCGATTAGTGGGTCCCATTTCCGAAGTTCCTGTCCAGATAGAAGGCATTTACGCCAAAGCACTTCTTGACAGCGGGTCACAGGTTACTCTATTATATCGCAGGTTTTATGATGTGTATCTCACTCATTTGGATCTTCAGCCTGTGGAAAACCTTGAGATTTGGGGTTTAAGTTCACATAAATATCCTTATGATGGATACTTGCCCCTTAGGCTTGAATTCACCGAAAGTGTAGCTGGAGTGCATCAGGTGATTGACACGCTCGCCATTGTTTGCCCTGATCCTGTGAAGCGGGAAGGAATAGCTATTTTACTTGGGACCAATACTAGCTTAGTGAAGAAGCTGCTGGAGTCTTGTCATGAACAAGCTGGGGAGAAATTCTTGAATGTACTAACTATACATCCTGTAATCAGAGAGGCGTATGAGACCATTCAACAAGCTAATGTTGTGCAGGATGACCCCGACAAGCATGGAACAGTTTGGTTCATGAAGCATAACCCTGTTGTTTTGACACCAAATCAGGTTCTGAAACTTCCTGGTCTGGTCAAGCTTCCTGGTCAGGTGAGTGAATCTTTAGTGCTAGTAGACCGAGCAGTGGTTGGTGATACAGGTTCTGATGCTCTGGAAGTGACGCCTGAACTCCATTCGGCATCTGTTGTCTCCAGTTGCCGGGTCACAGTGACCGTAAGGAACAGGTCTAAGAGAGAAGTTTGGGTGAAGCGTGGAACTCCTCTTGCCCACGTTTTCCAGTATCATTGGTGCCCCAATTTGCCAGCCAACCGCCACCAGAGCCAAATATTTTGACACCTGCGTCTTTCAATTTTGGAGATTCTACAATGCCTAACGACGCAAAACAAAGATTGCGTGAGAAAATGATGCAAAGAAAGGAAGTGTTTTCTCTACATGAGTGGGATGTGGGCTGTTCAAAAAGCACCACTCATGAGATAAGGTTGAATGATTCACGCCCTTTTAGAGAAAGATCTCGCCGTCTTGCCCCTGCTGACTTCGAAGACGTGCGACGGCATCTACAAGACCTGCAGAATAGTGGTATTATATCAGAGTCCCGCAGCCCCTACGCATCGCCCATTGTCGTGGTCCGCAAGAAGTCAGGGAAGGTTAGGATGTGTGTGGACTATAGGACTCTCAACCAACGGACTATACCAGACCAATATACTGTGCCCCGCATTGAGGACGCCCTCCATAGCCTTTCTGGAAGTCAGTGGTTCACTGTTCTTGACTTGAGGTGTGGGTACTATCAAATACCCATGAGTGATGCTGACAAGGAGAAGACTGCATTCATTTGTCCAGTGGGGTTCTATGAATTCGAGCATATGCCGCAGGGTATCTGTGGAGTACCTGCCACCTTCCAAAGAGTCATGGAACGCACCGTAGGAGATATGAATTTTTTGGAAGTGCTCGTATACTTGGACGATTTAATTATTTTTGGACGAACCATAGAGGAACACGAGGAACGCCGTTTGAAAGTTCTTGACAGGTTGAGAGACGAAGGACTGAAGATCTCCCTGGACAAGTGTCAATTCTGTAATAAATGTAATTAAATGTAAATGTAAATGTAAAATTCGGCAGGACCTCTGTAAACTATGTAGGACATGTTGTGTCAAAGGACAGAGTATCCACTGATCCTTCCAAGATTGAAGCTGTGGTATCCTGGCCTCAGCCACAGACAGTAACCGAGCTCCGATCTTTTCTGGGGTTCTGTGGATATTACAGACTTTTCATGAAGGATTTCGCGAAGTTGTGCCGACCTCTCAATGAATTGCTGCAGGGGTATCCCTCTTCTGCTGCAAAGAAGAGAAACCAAAATTTGCTTGTAAATAATACCAAACCTTGTTTTAAACCCTCTGAACCATTTGGTTCTCGATGGACTGCTCAGTGTGACAAAGCCTTCCAAACTCTAAAGAACTGTTTGACTCAAGCTCCAGTGCTAGCTTTTGCAGATGCACAAAAGCAGTATGTGTTGCATGTGGATGCAAGCCTGGATGGACTTGGAGGAGTTCTGTACCAAGAACATGAGGAAGGATTACGTCCAGTAGCTTTCGTGAGTTGCAGCCTTTCCCCTTCCGAGAGAAACTATCCAGCCCACAAGCTGGAGTTTTTAGCTCTGAAGTGGGCTGTTGTGGAATGACTGCATGATTATCTTTACGGTGTTCCGTTTGAGGTTAGAACTGACAACAATCCTCTAACCTATATAATAAAGTCAGCAAAGCTTGATGCTACTGGTCACCGTTGGCTGTCTGCTTTGTCCACCTACAATTTCAGCCTGAAGTACAGACCTGGTCGCAGGAATGTTCATGCAGATGCATTGTCTAGGCGTCCGCATTCTTGTCCAAGTACTGATGATGAGTGGCAGGAAATTCCAGCTGCAGGTGTAAGGGCTCTATGTCAGGCTTTGTCTGTGGAGGTGAGTACAGGGGATGTCTTTTCCCCAGGTGTAGTGCAACAGGCAGGGGCACATATGTCTGCTGTTCCCGAAGCTTACTCTCATGCCACTGAGGTGACTGAAGGTAATTTACCCGCACATACTTCAAAAGATCTTCAAATGGCCCAGAGAAATTTATTAATCTGTCTGCCTGAAACATTAAGGGGTTGATATTGTTTTACTTATTGCTTTATTTCGTTGTTCGTTTGAGAAGAGAGAGAGAAACTATTATATTTTTTTGTACCGCAATAAATCTGTTACATTTCTTTTCCCTCTTTACAATTGGTATTCTGGTATTTTATTGAGCATAGCAAGGTATTTTAAAGAAAACAAGGAATCTAAGGAGAAATCCAAGTACGGCTAAACTTTAAACAGAAAGCAAGGAAAACACCGGTCTAATTCACCATCCAACTGCCGGAGATCCAGGATTCCTGTTGATTAGACAATTAACTTAACCCCCAGGGTTAAGAATAGGGTTACATGCATACACACCGGCCCTTTGCGGATAAGATTGCCCACCTCTGGCCTAACCAGACCGGTCGAGATATTACACAGGAGGGTGGCACGACAGTCAAGGAATGGAACATCAGCCAGCTGCAGACTGGTGATTGCCGTCCGATATGCCTGCACCTCTGGATCGATCCGCTGATCCGCTGCCAATAGAGCATAATCCACTCCTAAGTGCACAGCACCTGCCACCGATTGGGAAAGACAGTCCGCAACTTGGTTATGCTTCCCTGCCAAATGCCAGATGTCAGTCGTGAACTCCGATATAAGGAAGAGCTGCCGCTGCTGACGAGCAGATTAAGGCTCCGATGTCTTAGCCATTGCAAACGTTAAGGGCTTGTGGTCAACAAAAACCATGATTGGGCAGCCCTCTATGAGGAACCGGAAGTGACGCATAGCCAAGTACAGGCTAAGAATTTCACGGTCAATTGTGCTGTACTTCCGCTCGTGTGGCCTAAGCTGTCGGCTGAAAAAGGCCAGTGGCTGCCAAGCACCATCCCCAAACTGCTCATGCACAGCCCCCACAGCATAGTCTGAGGTGTTAGTGGTGAGCACGACCAGAGCATCAGACAATGGGTGGGCCAGCATGGTCGCGTTCGCCAGAGCTGCTTGGTAGCTACAAAAACCTGGGTCTGCTCAGTAGTCCACTCAAGAACCTGCTTGGCCATCCTACCCCTGAGAGCCTCATACAGCGGCCGCATCAGCTGGGCGGCCCATGGAATAAAGTGATGGTAGAAGGTAACCATGCCCATTACTCCTGCAGGGCCCTAGCTGTAGCCGGCTGCGGAAATGCGGAGAAGGCTTAAACTTTGGCTGGCAGAGAAACTGCCCCATCGCCCATGATGTGGTGGCCGAGGAAATCAATTGAGGACATACCAAACTGGCACTTTTGTGGGTTGATAATTAACCCATGTCTGTTCAAACACTCAAAAAGTGTACAGAGGTGAGCTAAATGGTCAGGCCTGGAGTGACTAGCCACTAAAATGTCATCCAGATAGACAAACATAAACGGAAGGTCCTTCAGCACACTGCCCATAAGCCGCTGGAAAGATTGGACAGCATTTTTAAGCCCAAAAGGCATCTGAAGAAACTCAAAAAGGCCAAACGGGGTGATGACCACAGTCTTCCCTGGATGTCCCCTGGATGTACTGGGATCTGATGGTAGCCACGCACCGGGTCAACCATCGAAAAAATGGATGCCTCTGCCAACCGGGAGGAAAAGTCCTGGATGTGTGGGATCGGGTAGCGATCCGGGGTTGTGGCGTCATTAAGCCGGCGGTAATTGCCACACGGGCGCCAACCCCCACCTGGCTTGGGTACCATGTGCAGAGGGAAGGCTCAAGCGCTACTGGAATGGCAAACAATACTGAGGTTCTCCAATGCAGCAAACTCTGCCCGAGCAATGGCCAATTTACCTGCATCAAGGCGACGGGCTTCGGCATGGACCGGCGGCCCTGTTGTAACAATGTAGTGTTCAACAACGTGCTTGGCCGTGACCGGTGTAAAGGTGGGTCGGGTGAGGTCTGGGAACTCCGCCAGCAGGCGGGCGAAAGTGTCATTTGCTGACAGGGCACTAGACAGCTGAGACGAACCAGCCCTGCTTCGTGAGCACAGCACCAAATGGAAAGTCTTGGCATCAACCAGGCGCTGGTGTTTTATGTCCACCAGCAGGTTGTTAGCACATAAAAAATCAGCACCCAGCAGAGGGGTGGACACTTTTGCCACCACAAAACGCCACCGGAACCGCTGGCCACCAAAACAGACTGCCTCGACACGAGTGCCATAAGTCAGGATACTGCTGCCATTAGCAGCCTGCAACGTTGGGCCCTTCATCCCAGAACGTGTATCCGGCACCGATGCAGGCAAAACACTGACCTGTGCGCCCATGTCGCAAAGGAAACGGCAGCCAGACACAGCATCCGTGACGAAGAGCAGGCTGCTGGAACAGCCGACGCTCGCCGCCAGTAACGAGCACTGGCTCGTGCGTTTCCCGTCCCCTTAAAACAAGGGGGGGTGCATTTTTTTGATTTGTCGCCGAAACTCGCATGGTAGAAGCAGAGGCCTGGTATACCGCTCCGCTGCAGAAACCGTAGCCTCGGCAAGCGGCGGGGAGCTATCTGAGCTCCACGCACACATGGCTGCACAAGTTGCTAACCTGGTGGTGTGTACTTTATCAGCCTCCCTAGCAAGCTCCCTACAGCCTCCCTACAAGCGGGAGGTTAGCTAACGCCTCCCGCACGTCTGCAAGCAGTTGTTGCATGAAAAGCTCCCGAAAAATAAAACAGGGCTGATGGTCACCTAGGAGAGCAAGCATGTGAGCTATTAGCTCCGAGGGCTGTGAATCACCCAGCCCGGGCAGCGCAAGCAAGCGGCGCATGCACTCTGTCTCCGAAAGCTCGTAAGTGCCGAGCAACAGAGACTTTAAGGGGTGAGGGTAAAATGAGGAATCCGCCGGATGAAAATAAAGGGGCCTTCGAGGAGCTCAGCAATGCAATGCAACTGTGCAGTCAGTGCAATACGGTTCATATACAAAATCGTATTGTTCCCAATGTTAAAATTAATTTCATTGTTGATTTGCTAAACAAGTGATATTGTCCCATATATTATCTGTTGAGCATACTCTGGTGGAGGATAATCTGCATTTTCCCCTCTCTCTTGTCCCGTCAGAATTAGACAAATGTGGATGTCCAGCTACCAACGTCTCTGTTTATGGGTGCCTGTTCCTGACGAATGAAATACATCATAATAAATCAATAAATAAAAATGTCTTTAACCTAGCATGTCAGTATTCTATTGTATTTATGTAGATCTCATATCCAAGCACTATTGAATTGTTTTTGGTATCTGATTAAATATTCTCACATATAAGTAAAGATACTGTACACTTTGCAAGCTCTTATTTTCTTCATCCTGGCTTTGTGTCCCGCGCAATTGCAGGGTCCGCTCGTTTGCAGAGACGTTTCCACTTGGTTTGGTTGTGGGCATCGTCCGGGGTGACGTTGGCACATGTCATATTCTCATTGACCAGGTCCATCCACCGCTTCTTTGGCCTCCCTCTCGCCCGCCACCCCGGGGGTCGAGATACATTGCGGTTCTGGCCACCGAGTCTGGTCTGCTCCTGACAACATGACCATACCACTCTAGTCTCGCCTCACGCATCTTCTCCGTGATCAGTGCTATTCCCATTCGCTTTCGGACGTCGGTGTTCATGACGCGGTCCCATCTGGTGAGGCCAAGGCACCATCGAAGCATTCGCATTTCCATTGAATTGAGGGCCTGCTCGTACTTAGCTGTGGTTGGCCAGCATTCCGATCCATAGAGGGCAACGGGGCGGACAACCGTCTTATAGATCTTTGACTTCAGAGGACCCCAGTGACTTGTCTCCACTTTGCCCATGCAGCATTGATTCTCGCACGGACGTCGGGCATTAGGTCCCCGTCATGGCTGATGGTGGAGCCAAGGTATCTGAATTCGGTGGCCTTCTTCAAGTCTTCTCCGCCAATATTGATGGAGCCATTGGTCTGGGGTCCACACTCCATGTACTCCATCTTCTTGGGGTTCAGCCTTAGGCTGTTGGTGTCCAGTAGAGTCTGCCATTGCTGGGTCTGCTGTTGCAGTCCTGCGCGGGTTATATCCGCAAGTAAGACATCATCTGCGTATAGCAGTGTCTATGGGTGAGGTCTTTGGAGGTCCAAGGTTGCTGTGTCCATACACAGGATGAATAGGAGTGGAGACAGTGCTGATCCTTGGTGTACTCCCACGTTGATGGTAAAAGGCGGTGAAGTTCCCACTGGGCATCTGACCACACTGGTGATGTTGTGACAGAGGAGTTTGATCCAGTTGATCCTCAGGGACATCGTGTGACCGTAGGGCATGCCAGATAAGATCGTGGGGCACTCTGTCGAATGCCTTCTCCAGGTCGAGGAAGGCTAGGTGGGCGGGCTTGTTCTTTTCTCTTTGCTTCTCCACGAGGGGCCTTACGGCATGGATGGCGTCAGTTGTGCCACTGCCCCAGACGAAGCCACATTAGTTTGGCGTGATGGCGGCAATCTGGCGTAGGCGGGCGTTGATGACTCGTTCAAAGATCTTCATGTCATGGCAGAGCAGACGGATCGGCCGATAACTGGAGTATTCAGTCACATCGCCCTTGCCCTTCCATATCGGCACAGTGGTGCTTGTGGACCAGGCTGCTGGGACCGTTCTCAGAATTCTGATGCTCTCAGAATCGTTGTAACACCTGGTGTACATGATGAATGTGTTCCTGCTTGGAAGGCGAAAAGATCAATATGTCATCAATATAGATCACCACAAACTAGTATAACATGTCATGAAAGACTTTGTTCATGAAAGACTGGAAGATTGAGGGGCTGTTAGCCAATGGTCCGGGTTTCCATCGTAGCGGTCGGGCATTGCGATTGGTATCGGGGTACCGGAATGGGGCGGAGAGTCAGGCAGGGAAACTGGGTAGCGTGGGAGGGGGCGTGGTCCTCGGACATTGAAAACGATACGTAGTGCCAATGTGAAAACAACTGAAATGCTACTAAATACTGACCTTAAAAACACATATCAGCCACACAGCGCCAATGTATTGTGCTGACTGGGACCAGGGGTCCAGCCATATATGTTGTTGAAGACTTGGGGTGCGTTCTGTGCATTTAGCTCAAGCGGCTTCATTTTAATGTTACTGTGGCAGGTATTATTGTAAGCACTCGCTAGATCTTGTACAATGTCCATAGGCCTTCTTGTATTAGAAGTGGTAAAATAGTGCCACATTTGTGTCTTTAACGTGTGGTTAAACCTTTCCACTACAGATGCTTTGACATTGTTACCAGTGGCAAAATGTATTATCCCATGTTTCTCCGTAAGTTTATGAAACGATGTGTTAAAAAACTCAATTGGTTCCTAGGTTTTTGGGTATCTGGCCTCCAGAGAGAATGTTTTCAAACACTTTCTTAAAATCTGCGCCTGTCTTGCTTTTAAGGCACTGCACCCATGCATACTTTGATAGAATGTCTATGCACATCAACATGTATTTAAAATCATGTCCGGCATATCCACCAAGTCAGCATGAGAATCGATATTAGTCACAAAGACTCTATTCCTTTTAAAGTTAAATCTGATTGGTTTATGTATTGTGTATGCATCTTCACCAGACAGCCATGTCGCAGCTTGCTTCTCATTTATATTACACACCCCTTCTACATCTATCAGTGATCTGTATAATCTATCACCCCACCAAATCACCCAGGGTTTGCGGGCGTATAATACACATTGTGAACCTCTAACAAAAATGACAAACTTTTCATGATTCAACCCATTTTATTCAGAAAGATTACATGCGAGTAGAAAAACAGCCAATCACACATTTTGGCAGACACATTAATCACCATGGGGAGAGGGGAAGAAAAAAAACAACAACTTTTATGTGTATGAATGAGCCATTGTCACCTGGCCATGTCCCTACCAACCTTTTATGGCGCTGATGGGGATGTTTCTTGGTCACGTTTCACTGTTGCACTGCTAATCAAATTGCCATGCGAATGCACATTGAATAGGCACTAATGCAGCTATTTAGAATGTGAATAGCGATCTTCAGGTGAGAGCGGTACTACACGCCCCCGATGCAGGTAAAACAAAGTAAGATGACATGTTTTTTTTTGCCGGTTTAACCTAATTTTAAAACCTTTAATACTTCTGACAATGGACTTTTTGAAAAGAAAACAGATTACAACCCAGGTATGCAGCAAAGCATTTGTGAAGCCACAACTTAAACAACCTTGAGGCGGATGGGCTACAACAGCAGAAGACCCCACTGGGTACCACTCATCTCCACTACAAATAGGAAAAA
>JABFDZ020027235.1:0-10265 GCA_019775955.2 Pollimyrus isidori
GTAGTTGTTTCAAATGGAAAGCAGAAAATCAGGTCATCAGCTCAGCAGCCACACGTTCTCTGTATCTGGGACCCACAAGCATTTCAGCATTTTTTTCTTTTTTTAAACACCTTAGATGCAGGTGACTTCAAAATGCACAAAATATTACACATCCTCTTGTAAACTTGTGAAAATGTGGTAACACAAAGAACAAATCATATGTTCAGAAGCCAAAAGCATGCAGGCCTTCTCTGCATTTGTACATTTATAAAATAATTTGATGCACATTTCAGACTAAAAAAAAAAAGCTCAAAGTGAAACTAAAGAAATCAAATATTCTGGAGGCTGCATTTTCCCTCAATCTGAGAGCTGAAAGTGCCATGAAATGAAAGCAGCATGGGCACTGACCCCCTCAGCACATTTTTTACATGAAGAACCCTCTGGGATGTTATTTACAGGTGAGGCTGTCGTGCTCTGTTAATGGTCCATTTAAAAGCTATTATTACACTGATACACTAAGGCAGCTCTCTTCTCATTACTGCCATTTCTGCAAGCGACGGTCACAGTTTCTTTGGAGATGGACGAGGAATTGTATAAATGTAACATCACCTATATATAACTTCAAAGCAGTCGCATTGTCTCGATGCACCTGACTAGACAGGAACTTAACGGCATCAGGCGTCCCATACAAATTAGGTCTCAAATGTGACCCAGGAAAGAGATTAGATTTAATCGGCAATAACAAGTGACGGCCAATAAAATACAAAAAACTAAAAAATCACAGGGTTGGGATGATTGCCGCATGTCGTTTGATTTTTGTTTTGTTTGAGGTACTGATTTATGTTTTGGTCGTGTGGTATTATGGGGAACATTCAGTCGGATAGGACGCTGGCAGAGAAGAAATCCCCTCTAGCTATCTAAACTGAGTATTCATCTGACACCATGTTCTTTGAGGATTTATCTAACATCCTGCTCTTATTACAGAACGGAGTAATGGCCAAAGCATTTGCGCAGACCATCATCTGTAGATGGATAGGAACACCCCTCTAAATTTGCCATATTTTCCTCCGCCAGCCTCAACACTCACTGAATGTTCCTGCGATCTTGATAATATGTATGCATACAGCCAACTATATTCTCAGCATCTAGAGTCACGCAGTGTCAACGTGTCTGTCCCATTCTTGATTATGCTCTGCGCCAGTAAATCTCACGGGGACACTGCCACCTCCTTACCTACGGTTAGGATGTGGATCTTTCCGATTGCACTCCGAGTTTCTTCCACGCAGGAGATATAACGAAAGTGGCTGTAGATAGACGGACTACTGCCATTTTTCCTCGTAGCTGCTCTGCTACATCGCTAACAATACAGCGAGTCAGCTACAGGTGGGAGTGTCACAGGCAGAATAAATAAATAGCTGACTCATACTTTTTGCCCCATATAGGTCATCTCCACAGCATAAAATGTCAGATCGCTGTGAAGGAAAACAATTTGAAATACCTAAGCATTAATCATCATGTCAGTAGTGTTACCCACTACCCTCCCACCTCAGAAATGAATCATTAAGTCGTTTGAATATGGAGGTTACTTGTACCCAGTTAACCTTCGTATTTTGAGGACTATTTATTATTAAGAACCACATATATCACATATACAGATCCGATGCTTAGGTAACGTATTCTTTCCTTTATAACTTCTCTACCGCAAGCTGTTTATTAACATCTAATTTAATACCTCTGTTAGCTGAGAAATATCTCTGATTGGAAAAGAGATTTTTTTATTATTATTCTTTTTTTTTTGTAACAGCGTTTATGGTTTCAGATTTGCACCAGCTCCAGTAACCGGATCAAGATTTAAAATTTTATTTTTCTTAAAGTAGGTTGTTTTCATATCTCACGATAAGTTATCTCACTAAATGCTGACCAGTATTATTTTATCATTTCAAGAAACCCAGTAAACCTGGCAGTGTTAAAACTGAACGAGCAGGGACTCTTGGACAAATTGAAAAACAAATGGTGGTACGACAAGGGAGAGTGCGGCAGCGGGGGAGGTGACTCCAAGGTCAGCCTGAGTATAAGCAACCCAGTGGTAACCACAACATTGGGGGGTAACCGGCAGTCACGCTTGCAAAAACACCTCGGCTGCAAATCCCCACATTGCCTGTAGGGCGGCGCTGTTCAGCCACCAGGCACAGCACTTGGCATCCACTCTCCAGTGGACAAGCCGGGGATTATTACACCTCAGTTTGAAATAATGGGCTTACTCGAGTTTGGATGGCCCTCTTTGCAACCTCGCTCAATTTGTACCAGCCGATATTTAAGTCTTTTACTGAGGACAACGGTGAACCAGACGGGTCACGTCATTCGCATAACCGAGTGTTTACAGTGTGCCGGTTACCCAAAGTGATATAGTAATACACATCTTGCAGTAGGGAGGAAGAAAATAAGGCCAGATGGAGTATTAATTCATATCACTTTGTCATTAACTTTCAGACTTTTATCATGATACCTTTTAACATGTAAATACGTAAAGAACCTATTTCTGTTTATTTACTGTGTCCAAAATAACATAAAATAACATGGATAATGTTATTTATGTTATTTCCCTGACTGAAGAATCCCTGTAAACCTCGCGGTGTTGAAGCTCAATGAGCAGGCCGTCTTAGACAAACTGAAAAACAAATGGTGGTACGATAAAGGGGAGTGTGGAAGCAAGGACTCCGCAAGAAAGGTCAGTCCAAGAGTCGCTCTTTCCTGATACACAAGACGCGGTTAATGCCCTTAAAGAAAAGGCTCTCTTTCCCATAATCCCTGGCACCTTTCCACCTCATCTCCAGCCTGCCATTCACCTCAGCGAGTCCCCTCTTCATCTTGACCCCTGTGAGATGCCGCATTGTGGTTTGGGCGACTGCGATCTCACCGACGCACTGACCCACCCATCCCTCTCATTTTGTTCCTGCTCAATTTGCACAAATCGTCCTCTCGACGAAGGGACGTCGGCATTTTTAATTGCCCTGAGCCCGTAAAGATGCAGTCGAATAAATTACCTTCTTGTGCCAGTTAACCGACGAGCCCAAAAGGTTACACCTATCTTCTGTGCAACTATTAAGTAAAATAACAGATTTTTGTTTTTGGTTAATGGCAGAGCATTACTAGTTTTTGTGATAATGTTGAAGTAATAGTCAATTATGTCAATAAATTCAACACAAATGTGTGTACGTTTTTTACAGTTACATTTTCACATAAAAAAAAACAAAACCTTTTGCCATATTTATTTAAGTAACTGTACTTCTGAAACAGTCATTCTGTAATGGTAGGTACACAGTTACCTGCTAAAACCATCCAGGCACAAGCATATAGATGTCAACATGAGGGAAAAAAATCAATTGACGTAACCAGTGTTTAACTCTGCTGTAAATAGCGTACCGCTAAAGCATTGGCCTGCATGCTTTCTTACAGAAGCTGATCAATGACCTAAACTGAACACAGACTGTGTTTCCTTGGCCTGGGTCACAGTCCCCAAACCAGAATGCGCGTCAGTCACACCCACAGCCCCTCTACGGCGATGCCATGATTACCGCGGCCGCATGTAACGATGTAGCCAGTGGTAGCAGTGTTAAATAAATGCCCATTGAGCCTTGCTGCCCTCCTTTTTTGACAGCGAATGGGACGTGAAGATCGGTCCCATTAGCAGTTAGCGTCAGATTGTAGCTTTTTCCTCACCGCATGGAATTAGCGAATCTGTCACTGAAGAGCCTAACGTCCTAAACCCACAACCCCAAATTTCTAACGTTCTGAAAATGAAATTCCACTATTTGAAGATGGGGGGGGGGAAATGCTATCTTTACTTTCGCCGTTTAATCTCAGTAATGGATTGGTGGTTTATGACTCGACAGGAAGCCCACCCAGGATAGTCAGCTAGAACCTTCTGATGCTGAGCTTGTGATATGTGCATGGATGCATGTCCCTGTCGATACCAAGTATATTTTGCTTGTCTTGTTTTTCTTTGCCTTTAAACTTTAGACATGGTTAAATATACCAGAATTACACTTTATTAATAATCAGTATCATCTTTGACTAGATTAAACATTATTCTGTATTTTCTAATTAAAGTTACTGTTGATATAATTACAATGCATGCATTTGATGGCTTGATTAATGTGTTTGATTAGTGATCTTATTAGCGGAGGCTGCATTGATATTCCTGTGTCGACGAGCGCTTTTCCGTCTGCTTTTCCGTGTGACCCCGTTTCTCTCTGGCTGTAGGACAAGACCAGCGCCCTGAGCCTCAGCAACGTGGCTGGGGTGTTTTACATCCTCATCGGGGGCCTGGGACTGGCCATGCTGGTGGCCCTGGTGGAGTTCTGTTACAAGTCGAGAACCGAGTCCAGGCGAATGAAGGTGTCCGTCTGCGATCCTCAGTCCTCTCACTTCATGTCATTGAGTGCCTGTCACGTGTAGCGCAGAGGGAACCTACACGCTGGAGATGCAGAGAACAGCTTATTATACCAAGGTGCAGTGGCGCAGCGCGAAAACTTCCACGGGAAATATGCCAGGGGGCCGGGAGGTTCTCCGTTGTAGGGTCCGATATCCAGGGTCCAAAAAGGGGCAGGACGAAAACCATAGGCGGGATCTAGCGATGTTTCAGTACAAGCCAGGCAAATAGGGGTCGCAGTTCAAAAACCAGAAAGAAGAGTCACACAGAAACTAGAATATACATGAAGCACATAAACTAGCAATCTCGCAATCAGACACATGGCCAGGTAGATAGATAGATATATAGATAGATATATAGGCACAGACCCTAATGAGTATCAAATGCATGTAACATCCTACTCGCTCATCAGTCAGATAACAAACACCCGTTATAGCAAAAGCAGTTGGGATGCAGGCCCAATGCATGCTGGGAAATGGAGTTCCGTAACTCTGGGTCGTAACTGTACCTGTGCTGATGGTGATCCAAAGGTGTATTTATGTCTGCCCTCCTTATACCTTGCCATGGTCTTCCTCTCCATTGTCGCCTTTGCGTGTCTCTCGATGTCCCTGACACCTGTGCATGTTTTGCTTGTGTTGCACTGCGTCAATGACTCGGAGTTTCCCATGCTGTGTATGTGCCCTGTGCAAGGCAGTTGCGGAGTTACCAAAACGCATGGGTAGGCAGCCGCCTGCCCTCCCCCCAAAGCCAGGGGCGCCATGGAGACAGAATTTTCATTTTTGAATGTAACACAATATGATCATTTACATTATGTCTGTTGTTTGCATTTTTATGACAGGCAAAGTCGCCCCCCCCCATCCTGGCTGTAATGGTATATTCCTGGTATATCCCAGCTTTCTCCTGACAATGGAGCCCATTGGTTGTTTCACTGCCAAGCAAACGGATGCAAAGTAGCCAAACAGAACATGAAAGCCAAGCAAAGACACAAGTCTTACAGTACATACCCCATGTCTTTGGTACTGTCCCGCTGGAACGGCAGACAAAATGCGAATAGATGGGAAGAGAACACTGTTTGTTTCAAGACCAACGTTAGCTCTTAGTCTCAGGGATGGCAAGAGGCTCAGGGTGTGCAGGGCTGCAGCCTCAGGTCACTACGCTTCTTTAATTTGGCCAATCGATCCGTGAGCATGATGCCCCCCCCGGTTCGTGAATCTTACCAACAGCTCCCCAGCCTCCACCCACATCAGTAAGCTTTACCGCCGACACCCTCGCACTTTGATTAGCATGTTATTGATGTTCCATCGTTTTTTAATTGACCCTCATTTTTCTTCCGCCTCCAAAAATAGCTGGATGGCCCACTTAGGGCCCCCCCCCTCCTATCCCTGTCACCCTGGGGACCCCAGAGAAGGTGGGGCCTCCAGCCAGGGTGTGCCCCGCCTCAGGTCCTGGGACAGGCTGCTGTCTGACTCTTGACTGTACTGGATAAACAGTTTGGAAGGTGGAGAGATGGATACGTCACTTTCCGCATGAATCCCTGAAATGCTAACTGGAACTTAAATATGCATCAAGAGCTACTTGTTTTGCAAACAGTATTGGCAGGTGAAAAATGTTGGTAGTTAGTTTACTGACACTGTTGGGTGTGTGGTTTAAGTCTTAGGTAATTTAAAATAGAATATGAAAAACAAAACACAGCTGAAATTCTTTTGTGCTTGTTTACTATTTACTGGCTGCCAATGAAACTCATCAAAAGCATCTAATTGCATTTTTTTTGATGGCTTTGTATAACAGCGCATCTTGTCAGCAAATTGGCTGCTTGGTTAGATTGTGCAAACACAAAACAGGAAGTCAGTGTGAACCACAAATTAGTATAGCCTCACCAGTTATGGTGAATTGCAATCATGGAAGACTCAGCGGCTCGGTGCTGCTGAATCCTGACAGATAAGGCTTCTTGCGAGCAAACGCTGTTGGGAAGTAGATACGTTTTACCGTGCTTCCGATTAATTTAATCGAAAGAGAGCAGCTCTGCGGTGATTAGTTAGTGTGCAGAAGGACCTCAATGCCAGGGACAGCAAAGGCTGCTGTATGTTCGGCTGTCTGCACTTTTTCCTTCCATAAGGAGAATCTCTGTCTCGATGCGTTCGGTGGAAACATCCTCGGTTCATCTGCCATGTGAGTACCCTGTTCGGAGGGGCGGAGTCAGGAATATATTAAAAAGCATAAAGTATGCAGACCCGTATATTTAAGTTGATAAAAGACACAGCCGGCAGCCATAGAGAAGCAGAGGTGTCTGTCTGATGAAAGGAGGCGATGCTGTGATGGCGACGGTTCTGCCCCTGAACCGGCATCCCTCAGTATTCCTGAGAGTGTCATTTGGCATCTGCATTATTCATGAATCAGAAACTCAGTCCGGGATTTAAGCAGTAAATGCAACAATGTGAGCATTCAGCGGCCTGTCAGACAGGAACATTTTGGCCTTTCTCTGTTTTGCAAACTGCCTCGTGGTGCTTTTGAAAGACACCACCCCTCCCCATTTTGATTTCCTCCCTCTGCTTTCATCTAGGAAGATGGTGCGTGTGCATTATGTCCTGCTCGCCGGCCTGTGTTATCTACAGAACGCGTTACCTGATGGTCTGCAGCTGTGAGATTTGGTGCCTGTTCATTCAGCGCGACGTCGTACCGGCGTCCGTCACCCGCCGCCATCAGACTAATCGTCCAGCATCAGCTGAGAAGCGAGGATCTCTCAGATCCTTCAAAGTGTGTTGGGATTATAAAATGTATACATCGGCTGCTATACATCGGCTGCTATACATCGGCTGTTATACATTGGCAGAGTGCTATTAAACATACGGATCATTAGCCGGCTTCACGAATCTCTGGTGGGGAAAGGGAAAGTGGGCTGCAGGCAAAACATATTCTGCAGTTTTTCCTGATATCTTGCTCATGACTTAGCTAAGTGCTGTGCAGATGCCCCAAAATCATTGACAGCTCTTTCATACTTCTTACTTTCTAGAATGTACAACAGTCATTCTGAATGCAATTCTTCACTTTCCCAGACTTGGAAACAAGGGGCCATTACTTGTCTGGCAGCCATCGTTCGAAAATGAAATTCAGGCATTTGTGAAGAAGAGTTGAAACCGCAGCAGCATGTTCCATATTCCTCAGCGGACTTCCGGACCACTTTGTGAAACCGGGAATCACAATTATGATGTGGGAGTAGAAATTCCGCATTCCCCACTCTGCTATGCAGAATCCCAGCTATTGACTGTACTGTTGGGACCCTTGCAGAAGCCGCAGAGGCAGCCTTATGACAGTCTGCAGTGCGGTGGATGAGTGGCAGTTCCTTATGGCATTAACATTAACATTAAGCAGTCTGCAGTGCAGTGGGTGATTGGCAGTTCCTTATGGCATTAACATTAAGCAGTCTGCAGTGCAGTGGGTGACTGGCAGTTCCTTCTGACATTAACATTAAGCAGTCTGCAGTGCAGTGGGTCCCTTTCTGTGAACTTGTGTAATTTCTACTTTGTAGCTGAACTTGCTCCCAGATGTTTCCATTCAGTCACTTCACTTGGGTGTAACTGTGGCAGAAAGCATGCATGTCATTTGTCGCGTGTCACATGTGTCTGGCAAATACGTCACACGCTTTACAGATCATCATGAGGTCTTTCACTGTTCTACTGTGCTTTTTCACCACTGAACTCATCTGTTGAGTCGTGCCATCAAACTCCTGGTATCTATACGTGCTGTAGGACTGTTGTGATAAGAAGGAGCTTCCATCCTTAATGGAATAAAATCAATTAAAATCACAATAAAATCAATGTACACTTACTGGGGTGGGCATTCGGGAACCCCTGCCCCCCCACCAAACTCAGATGTTTCAAAAACTAAATAAATAGCTAGCGAGTAGACTCCGAACATCATAGCTAGCTAGGACTTAGCAGAACATCCCGCCTCAACATCTCCTAAATATGGAACGTATATTTGACATTTAGTGTATTGACTTTTTGTGACCAACAGGGGGCTCCACAAGAAAAAAAAGTGTGGTTTGGGTGGTGGTAAATGCCACAGAGGCCCACTGAAGAAGGTATATATCTGCTGCATCGTCTTTTGGTCCAGTTCTGATCTTGCGTCCCTGTATTCCCCATTCAGCAAATCATCAATAACGCCATGCTGAGCTCCACTTTGACCAGAATGACCCGGAACGGCAGCGGGGGTGAGAACGGGCGGATAGTGACACAGGACTTCCCGAAGGAGGCACAGACTCTGCCGTGCGTGAGCCATGCGGCCGGCATGGGCATCGGCGTGTCGGGAATGTGACGGTCCCACGGCCGGACGCAGTAGGCAGGACGCGCCACGTCCCGCCAGGCTATCACAGGCCCTGCCGTCGAGCGGATCCATGCCACGATCAGACAATTCACTCCGAACTGTGGAGAGAGAGATTTTTTTTTTTTTTAAGAGAAATTGTTTTCACCCACTGCAATAATGAAGCCATCTGGACTTGGCGAAGGATCGAGCGCGTGATGAAAGAGGCAAATCCCCCAAAACGTAATTCTTGCGCTGTGCCAGCATTATGCTCCTGCTTCCTCCTGTCATCACGTGTGGGGTTTTTTTGGGTTTTTTTTTTTTTTTTTTTGACTACTGAGCTGTCGGTGGTGACGTCATCACTGCCATGAAAAGTCACCAGAGAAACCGAAAGGCTTGTCCCACTCTGTTATGTTCTACTCTTCGCCATATCTTTAAGTAGATGATAAAAAGAATGTACTCAGAATTATTGTTGGAAGTAGAAAAAAATGCTTAATGCATTAATGTCTGTTATTATTATTATTATTATTATTATTATTATTATAGTTTACCAGAATCACAAGTATGGCTCTACCCATCTCTGTCTGCCCATTTTTAAACATAGTTTCTAGCTCACCGATATCTTACATTGGGTATGAGGCCACGGGAATTGGATGAACTGTTATACTATTTTATTTATTTTTTTTACCACTTTTTCAAGTTGTCTGAGGTCCTGGAAGAGCTTCCATGTGAAGCCTGAGAGATCTGGCTACTCGAATCAAGTCGAAATCCAAGAAAGGAAAGCCTTTGTTTGAAAATCAGATCTAATTAGTGGATCTGTGAAGGGGCGTACACCTCCGCGTCCACATGCATGTTGACATGGACAGTTCCGTTATTCACATATGCGTTTGATATGCCCGTCTTCATGTATGTGAGATTTGTCCTGGTATCTTGCATGCTTGTGAAGCCGTATTTGCAAATCGCCAGTTTTACTATCTGTACAATGGGCAGATGAAAGGGGACTCTTTTCAGCATATCTACGTTTAAATAGTGTGACGTCCCCAATCAGAAAAATACAAATATTCTCCTAATATCTATAAATTAGTATTATTCTGACAAAGTTCTTATGGTTCTTAAATAATGGTGACGCGCCATTGTTTTAAGAGGGATCGACTCAAGTCAGTCTGACACAAGGACAACTGCAATTAACCCACCAGTGTTACTGTCTATACAATATCTGGATACTTTATTTTGTTGAATTTGATTTTGAAACAGGTGTGTGACAGCTTCCGGTTTTTCGTTTATTACTCGACACAAAATACTGTATACAATTCTGTATCTACTGGTCCACACAAACTGGATGTGGAAGCATAGGAATTGCACTTAGATGAAACCCCTTAAGCTCCTCAGAGTTATACACAATACCTTAGTTTAATCTTGCGTCCAAAAAAATATAATTACTCCAAAAACATTATATACTACTGAGCACTGTACAGATATATATTGTCCATCACAATTAATTGATTAGAATAATCATATGATTTTTGTTGTTTTTATGGCACAGCACAGAACTATA
>JABFDZ020027236.1:238-10249 GCA_019775955.2 Pollimyrus isidori
ACCCTTCTCTTCGCCTGACCCTTTGGATACCTTCACTTCTCGGACCCCGGCTTTTTCGACCCTCCCGCCTGTTCATCGACCCTTCTCTTCGCCTGACCCTTTGGATACCTTCACTTCTCGGACCCCGGCTTTTTCGACCCTCCCGCCTGTTCATCAACCCTGCCTTTCGCCCAGCCCTTTGGACACTTTGGTTATCGGTGTGAAGTCTCTCAATAAAAACCGAGTGCTTCGCATACTTGGGTCCGTTCATCTGTCTGGATTCTCTACAGGAACATTTTAACAGTCTATTTTAAAATGGCTATTTTGGTGTGAAATTCTCACCTGCATTTAGCTTAAAATATTATTGGGAATGTCATAATTTTAAAGGAAACAACATGTGGACGGTGATTATTGAGTTTTGTCCAATAGTGTCAGGTCTGGGCCCACTGTAGAGGTTATGTGATGCGTGGCCCCATGTTGGGGGTACTTCAAGTGGAGGTCACCCAGTGCTCTGATAGCCAGACCCATTTCCAAACTGAAGCAGTGCTGCATACTGATAAAAAGGGGCAGTTTTAACACTTGGTGCCTTGCAGGCTATCACTCAAAAACTATTTAATAAATGTTCTTCAAACTTTGCAGTAACATTATATGAGCAATGACCTGGAACTGATTATATTTTGAGAGTGATGCGCCCAAAATTAAAGTATCACTGCATAGTGACAGCAAAAAAGGCAGTTTTAACACTTGATCCTGCTAAGGTTATAACTGAAAAGTCACACTTTATGAATGTGAAAAGTCAGAAACCATTTGATGGATCTTATTAGTGCTTGACAAAAATATGAAGTAGTTGAGTATCGATGCCTGTTTTCATTTTCACACAAAGTGCCCCTAAAATGGTGTAGCAGTGTTGGGTGTTAATAAAGGTAGCAATAGAAGACCTTTGGCCTTGTGAACACAGTAACTCTAAAAGCATTCTACGCATTATTTTCAAATTTGCAGGCACGTTGTAGGGGTGACAAAATGGAAGTGATGAACACTGTTTTGACACTTAATCCAGTTAAGATAACTCAAAACACACACACACACACACGTAGATAGGTGCACACACAAATGGGGTCATGGGGTAATGTGAGAATGGCAGCAAAACAGTGAAACATTAATCCATGCCCTTGCGCCCTAGTAACATTAGCGGTATTCCTTATAACATGGCTCCAGTGTGAATGCAAAACAGATTACCGAATTCGAGAATGGGGGGGGGACAGGCACTTCTCCCCATTATTCACTACATTGATCTTAGTTGGAAGTACTCAACATGCATTACTTGATTGTTATGGAAGACTGTGTGGGAACAAAAATTTGTTATCTATCCCTTGTTTTTACCTGACACATTAATGGGTGTGGTATTGAAAGTGACTTACACACATTCACAATATCGGAAACTGGGCAAAAATGTAAAATACTGACATGCCCCGCTTGTCCGATCCTCCTATGTACTATACCCCCTTATCTACCTCGTGTGGAATCCTTGTGTTACCAGCTCAGTGTTTTTGATTAGTTCAGTATATTTAAGTCTGTGTTAAGTCTGGTAATTAACGTTGTGACATTTTGTGGCGCTGTGTGTATGTGTGTGAATGTATCCCCCGACACCTGAAGTTCTGCCTTGCTTCCCCAGTTTGTGCCCAGTGTAATATTAATTTCCAATTGTGCCATCCGTAAGTTTATTTGCCTTTTTTTAATTGATATTTGTCTTTTGTACGGTATTAGTTGATTATTTTTGTAATATTAATTGTGTAAATGTATTTTTTGTGTTTTGTTAACGGATTGTTTTAATATGCTTTGTGCAGGTGTGTCGTGTCTTATTATTTTTCTTAATTACATACTGTCACGTACCACGTCGTCCGTCCCGTTCCAGCCCTGTGTGTCACCACGCCCACCTTGTTCCCTCTCGTATTATCCTGATTGTGATCACCTGTAAGGCGAAAGCCGCTCGCCAGTCCCGTGTTTTGTTCAGTGTATTTAGTCTGCGTCTGCCTATGTCCCAGCGTGGCGGCATTGATGTTTCCTTGTCCGTGTGTACCCTGTGGATTAAAACCCCTTGTTCCCGAGATCTTGCCTGGTTCTGGTCTGTTCGCCCTGCCTGCACACCCGGACCGTTACAGAATGCCGCCACCTACCCGGAAGGACTTCCCGCTAGAGGAGGACGATTACGTCCGGCTGGTGACGGAAGTCCT
The DNA here is from genome assembly GCA_019775955.2 of Pollimyrus isidori. Classification (NCBI taxonomy): domain Eukaryota; kingdom Metazoa; phylum Chordata; class Actinopteri; order Osteoglossiformes; family Mormyridae; genus Pollimyrus; species Pollimyrus isidori. The sequence continues at coordinate 2,449 of JABFDZ020027236.1, forward strand.
CCACTGGCTGAGGCACCCGGAGGTAAAGGGGAATCCCAGGTTGCATTGCTTGGCCAGCCGGGCGAGGGATATCTTAAACACTCTATCCCTCCCCGAAGGCGCGCACCCCGCCGCTGAGGTGGGCGAGCTGCTGCGGCAAATCAGGCTCGGGATAACAGAGCCGAGCGCAAAACAGACGCCCGCCGAGTGCTTGACTTCCGACGGGATTCTGTCCTGGCTCACCGAGTCACCCCAGACCCTGCAAGCACCGGGCACGAAGAAGAAAGGCAGGACCCGGAAGCAACAGACGGACACCCAGATGATCGCGCTGGGCGCCTGCTCCTTACTCCCCGTGGGGAGAGAAGAGGGTGAGCGAGAGAGCTCCCCGTTCTCCCCGGCTAGGACAGCCCGCGGGGGGGATCCGGTCAGCGGGGAGCCGATGCCTCCACTGGAGTCGCCGGAGGTCTGCACCGCCGAGCTTCCACGGGAGAGGCGATCGCCCGGAATCGCTTCGCCCGCCACCTTCGCTGCCCAGCTTCCTATCTCCCGGGCCGCGAAGCGTGCTGCCAAGCGAGCAGCCAGACGCCCAGCAGAGCTGGAGGCCGCCCCGCACAGCTCCAGGGAGACGGACACCGCCCCGCACAGCGCCACGGAGACGGACACCGCCCCGCACAGCGCCAGGGAGCTGGACTCCACCCCGCACAGCGCCAGGGAGCTGGACTCCGTCCCGCACAGCTGCTTTTGTGCCCCCTGTGTTTGTTCCCCATCCCTCTGTGCCTTTGTTCACTCCTGGTCCCTTCACTCGTTAATGTGCCCCCTGCTGTTGTCCTTCTGTTGTTTCCGTCCTTGGTGCCCCTGTGTCTGTCTGCATTCCTTGCAGTGTGTCAGTTGGTGTCCTAGTTGTTGCCCTTGTGTCTTTTCTGTGTGTCGGTCCTGTTCCCAGTGCCCCATTGATGTTGTTGTTTTTGTTTCCCCAGCTTTTGTTGTGTCCCCGATTTTGTATCTTCACTCCCCTTAGGTGTGCGCCTTTGTGAGGGGGGGTCCTGCCACATGCCCTGCTTGTCTGATCCTCCCATGTGCCATGCCCCGTCATGTAACTCGTATGGAATCCTTGTGTTACCAGCTGTTTCTTGGTGTTGTTAATTGGTCCAGTACATGTAAATCTGTGTTAAAGTATGTTTCCCCACTCCAGCCATTAAAGTTGTGTAATTTTGTAACACTATGCGTATGTGTGTGAATGTATTCCTTTGATTAAACCCTGTATTCTCCCAACACCTGGAGTTCTGCTTTGCTTCCCTGGTCAGTTCCCCACACACATCGTGACAGCATTTCTAGCCTTACTCCATGCCGGAATGAACCTGGATGGTGAGTGCATAATAGATTACAAACTTGTATTTGTAAAACATCAAAAAATACAAAAACAGTGAATAGCCAAATTATTTCTGTATAATCAGATGGGGTTTGTATTATAACTGACTGTTATAGATGCCTTTGCCAACTTCCCCAACCAAGTACAGTGAGAGTTTGTTACATTGAATAATGACCTATAATGAAACAAGTAACCCTATACAAAAGTGATATACGTAAGCAGCATGAACACTGCCTATTGATGTGAAGAAAAATAACCAAAATTGCCCAGCGGCTGCAATAACGTATTTATGCATTCCTTGTACAGACAACAGCAACGCATGAAGTTACTGCAGACATCCACACTGTTTTCCAAGTTCGTTGCGTGAACACACATTATTCAGAAGTTTGAAGTTTTTAATTTGAGTTTATGGAGTTTACCGTTGTCTTGAACGCACCATAATTTCTCACAACAAACCAAGTTCAACTGAGTCATATACTTATGGACAAAAGTACTGAGACACAGCTCTTAATCATTGAATTCAGTTGTTTTTTTACAAACCATTTACCACATGTTGGCCATAGTGTGAAAAAGAAATACATAGAATATAAATATCTAGACAAAACAAATATCAATAATATACTGTAAATGGCATGGAAATTAAGACTTGCACAAAGAAATGCAGGTAACCATCCAATTGGTGTGGAAAGGTTGTGTAAATTGGCTTGTAAGTGGAATATGCAATAAAATAATAAGTGTAGCTTCAAATTTATGTGTCACAACTTGGATTCAGAGCATTCAACTAAAAACTTTATTTGCATTGACATTTCCAATTAATCCAACCAGTGCTTCAAGAAATTGTAGGAGTGTTAGAAAGGACTGCAGATTTGAGATCTCAGATCTTTGAGGCAATTGGTGGGGCTGTCCAGAGAATACACTGCTGTCATTCCAACAGATCCCGTTTCTATCCTATTCTTTGCTGCTTACATTTAATTCAATTATCCGACCACATTTAAAGACATTAACTTTCTCTTTCCATTAGATTTTTTCCGAATGCCACTGGTTCTGCCTTGTCATTAACCAAGGTTGGCATTCTGTAATGGTTCAACAACAAAAAAGTCATCCTTCAACAAGTTCCCTTCTAACATAAAGGGCATATATTAATTAGTACTGTATCATGGAAGTTATATTAAAGACAAGTCAATTTGAAACACGCCTACACACATATGTACATGTATGTACAAGTTTTATTACCTCATAAGTAGCTTGTAAGGTCTGCAATCTACCTCTTCACTTTTGATGTAGCTAATTTTAGGTTTATAATTGAGTAATATAGATTTGCCAAGATTTCATGCATGACGATGAGAGTCTGAATGCATAAGTGTCACACAGGTGTGTGCGAGTTGGCAAACGTGAGTTTGGGATGTTATATGATGGCAAATTCACTGAATCGATATCTAGATTTTATCACCATTAAGCCAATTTACATGTTGACTCAAGTTTGCTAAAGCTAAAATAAAAAAAAATATGGACCAACATTTTGATGTAAAACAAAAACTAATATTGTTATTTGGACACAAATCAGACAGTAATTGTAAATATTATTTTCTATATTATATATCACACACCTCAGAACTCAAACGTAATCCGTCCAGAACTCCGAATCGAATCATAAAAAGTTCGAGTTCTGATCGAATTTCCCCCATGATTAATAAGAATAGAAATAATGAAAAACCATTTACCGTATTTTCAACACTATAAGGCGCACCTAAAAGCCTTCAATTTTCTCAAAAGCCGACAGTGCGCCTTATAATCTGGTGCGCCTTATATATGGATCAATATTGAGCCACAACAGGTCTCGCAACTACGGGAAGCAGCCGCCGGCTCCATTTTCTCCCGTAGAAGAAGTAGTGCGTGGTGGGCAAAGCATGCATTTTCATTTCCATTTGTGTTGAGACAGAGCCAGGCATGTTGGATACTGTATTCGCCCAACTGTTCAATTCGAACATTGAAGAAGAATTCAAGGGATTCGTTGATGAGGAATGAATTGATAAAGTAAAATTTACGTATTTCTTTTGTGTGTTTCAGCTGAACAAGGTTGGTCATATTGTGAATATGGACATTAACGTTTGAACAACGTTGAGTTATTGTTATATTGTCATTGCTTTGCACTATTTCGAGAGTTACTGTATTGTGATTGCATTAACGTTTGATTTACCTTAACTGTATCAGACTGTTTCTTTTACGTGTTTACTGAATCAAGGAAAAGTTTCCCCTCCACTACGTGATAAAAGTGTTTCACCACCTGTTATACCTTGCTGTTGTTAAAGGATAAACTGTGACTGACATTACCTCGGGAAAAATAATTAAACAGCTGTTTTATTCATTTTGTGAGTGAACAGAGTTGTCCAAACGTTGGTTTGTATTATATTAATAAAGTTTGACTGACTTATCTGACTGTTTTGTTGACATTGCCTTTAGCGCAGCTCCGTCTAGTGTATGCATAACGCAACCCCAGCCACTAATATAGCTTCTATTCTATGCGCCTTATAATGCGGTACGGCTTATATATGAAAAAAGTTTTAAAATAGGCAATCCATTGAAGGTGCGTCTTATAATCCGGTGCGCCTTATAGTGCGGAAAATACGGTAATTAGTTCCTGGCCCCCCCAAAAACTACACCTAAATATGTTCTTTTAGCATTTAAACACAAAATGAACCGGATAAAACAGGAAGAGCATATACTGTACTAAACACATCTAAGCACATTTATCAAAACAGTCATTTGTGAAGTAAGAAAATAAATGTATCCAAACAACATGTAAAGTTAAAAAAAACAATGTGCCCTTTCCCGATAATCCGCTACTTCCGTGTGCCACGCCCCCCTCGTTAACTCCGTGTGGAATCCCCATGTGATCAGCTGTTTCGGGTTGTATTCATTACGGACATTGTATTGTCCATCTGCGTTTTGCCTGCATTACCTATACAGTAATTAACCCCGTATTCCCCGATACTCTGACGTCTGCACCTATTTTCCATTCTGTCCCAGCTCAGTACGACAATATAATTATAATTAAATGCATTAATGGTTTATTATTAATATTAAAATAATAAATAAGACATCTTTATTTTTAAATGTATTTAATTGTACAGTATAATAATTACTGCTACTATTATTTTCCAAATGTGTTTTTACTGTCTAAATATATGCATTCAGCTAGTGTAAACATGCATGATGCTATGGCAGGGAATGCCAGGCTAAGATTGAAGCTTTAATCTTTGTTTCCGCTGAGAGACGTGCCGCGTGACTCATTTCCCAGCGCATACAAGTTATCTTAGGTCGCCGTTCATGGTTTGACTTCTGAGTTTCGGATCAAGCTCTAGGTATTTTTTTTTCAAACCGGTTGGTTCGACTTTTAAGAAATTTGAGTTGTAATGAGTTTGAAACTGAGGTACCACTGTGTATATGTGTGTGTGTGTGTGTTGAGATTCTGGAAATTTTGTTATTGTTCAGCCTTATAGGCTAGTAAACATGAATGTAATAACGTGAAACATCTTAGTAAAAATATAGAAATTACTCAATACTGTGCAATTCAGTTTCTGAAATAATATAGGACTAAAAACCATTTTGGAACATCAAATTCATTTTGAAAGGTTTTACAGTGAGGAACATGTGAATTTTGAGATGTACTCAATAAGAATACTATGTGATGCTATCTTACCAATATTCACTTCCCAGCAGAGCTGTATTTGTGCTGGTTGATAATAACAATGTGAATCGAGAGATGCCATGTGTCTTAACTTCCCTGGAAACTTGTCATATCTTTTTCTTTAATCAGCTACAATGAGACTAGCTCTCCTTCTTATGGCATAGTCCCTAACTATGCCACGGTAGCTCAGATATGTCATCTTACATTGCCAAGCCAAGCCTATCACAGAATGCTGAGATCTCCCCTCTGGAAGTGGCTGGAACTTTGCTAATCTGCAGAGCAGTACACATATTTAGGAGTCACACTGAATTTCATAGTTGTAGGAATATCTGACTGCATAAGGCAGGGCCCCTGGATGTACTCCAGACAATTTCATCAAGCTCACAAACTACTGATCACACTTAGAGACGTGAAATGTCGTGCATTGAAGTGCACAGCATGCAACCTAGCCTCATTTAATAAGGGCCTTGCAGGAAGCTGAACCACATATTCTGTGAATCCATTTAATTATGGCTTTCACACCTCAAAGAGATGATTAGACAGTATACCCACTATCAGCTAGTTGAAAAGATGGCTCTGCCAGACGTCTCAACAACATTGAGTTTTGGTTGAAACATGAAAGCTGAAAAGATGTCATTTTCAGGTTGTTGAATAGACATCAACAAAAAAAATTACTTACAGGACGTATGATATTAACAGTGTTATCATTATCACATTATCATTACTTATAGGCATTGATCACTGTTGCGTGTGACAGATGTCAAATGAGGACAAAAGCAGTGTGGCAACATTATGGCGGACGAAGGCTGGGCTGCCCAACCATAAATCTTGATGTATGGTCACCCGATACATACAACACAATTCTCATTTTCATCAAGATATTCCCCACTTACTGAAATGTGATTTTATTTCCATGGCTGTCCTAGGGCTATATGTGTACTGTAACAGACGTTTATCTTGGGCTAAATTTGCCCCATATAAGACAGACTACACCCTGCCAAATTTTCACTGACTATATTTTGTCTAAATAAAGGCCATGATGGGCCAACCAGATTTGGCTCTAAACATGACATCCATGGATATCTGGCACTGCGTAAGTAGCTGTCTTATTTAATATTACACAAAACCGTGTCATTTATAGTCAACTGAAACATACTACTACTGTAAACATATGCACTGTATTACATAAAACTTTAAATACTTATTGAAGCTTTTATTTTTTCAAATTATTCATGCATTCTCCAACTGCTTATCCAACACAGGAACGTGAGGAGCACAACACAGGGCATGTGTGTGCATAATTCAAATCTTTTCAGTTTTTAGTTTTTTTCTCTATAGTTTTTTGATTGTGGTCACAGATTTTTATAAAAGTTTGTTTTTCATTCTGGGGACTAAAAAATGTCCCCTCAACGTCAAAATTACAGGATTTTATCACATTTTGTCCCCATAGTATAATATATACATGCACCCCCCCACATATACATGCACAAACACCACAGATCATTTAGAAATACCAGTTAACCTAAATTCATGTCCTGGAACTGCAGAAGAGGCCCTGGGTACCAGGAGCCATCCCATGCAGCAGGAGGAGAATATGCAGGCTCATACTCACAACCAGGGTGGGATTCAAACCCCCAATACTGGAAGTGTGAGACAGCAGTGCTAACAACCCCATTTAAAACTCTGAATAGCAGAAATCATCAAATATGAGTTCTTTGTGTTTTGCAAGACAATCTGTTAAAAACCTAATGTGTAATGCCACAGACACTGTAAAATTTAGAATGGTGAAAAACTTTGAAAATCAGAAAACTTATGTAAAAAAAATCATAAAGAGCAGAGAAAAGAGCAGGTGCTTCCTATTTTATTGTTGTTCTGAATGATTCTGTCTTGCAAGTGACCTACATACAGTACAATTAAATCCTCACATGGGCTGCGTCACATGTATCCACAGCATCTGGCGACAAGGATGGAGGTCAAAGCAACAAGTATTTAAGCTGTTTATGTACAATGGAAGATACATAGAGTCTCCAGCAGTTACCTGGCAGTAACATTACAAAGCAGGCATTTTAGTCAGCAACAGCAGGTCTTGTGAAGCAACCAATAATGTAATAACTGCCTATAATGAAATAAAATGCCAATAACGTGATAAACTTTTCAGTTCTTAATGTAATAAAAGTCTATCAGCAAAAAGTTATTATGTTTTTGGTTCAGCAAATTATTCAGGAAATGTATTATATTATAGGGCAGTTACTACATTATCATCTTTTATTACATAAAAATTGGAAAAACTACTATGTTAACGGCAGTTAGTACATTATTTGCTTCTACAAGGTGACTCCTCATTGCAGGTGAGGTGTTCAGCTGTGATTGCTTCTCCCTTCCATGATACCTACTGTGCTTGCAAAGGCTTCAGACACATACTTTCTAAATGCAAAGAAATAAATACAGGGCAGCATAGAGGTGCAGTGGTTAGTGCTGTTGCCTCACAGCAAGACGGTCCCGGGTCCTTTCTGCATGAAGTTCACACGCTCTCCCCGTGTTTGCATGGGTTTCCACTGGAGGTTATGGTTTCCTCCTACATTCCAAAAACGTGCAGAATAGGTTGATCGGTGAGTTTAACTTGGCCTTGTGTGAGTAAATGGACTGCATTTATATATCGCTTTTCTACTCTTCCGAGCACTCAAAGTACTTTACAATTTTTGCCTCACATTCACCCATCCACACACCGGTGGCGAAGGCTGCCACGCAGGGCGCCAACCTGCACA
>JABFDZ020027237.1:0-10238 GCA_019775955.2 Pollimyrus isidori
GGGGTGGTTGGATGTGGTCCCTGATTTTTTTTTTTTGAGAAAGTGGTCCTTGGTCTGAAAAAGTTTGAGTAACACTGATGTAAAGAATAGTACAAATACACCTTTCTATGGGTAGTTCTGTCCAAACTTTTGACTGGAACTGTGTGGTATAATCATTTACATACTTATCCTGGTTCCTTTCAAAAATAAGATATTTCAGTAGCTGCTTGTGGGCCATACTAAACTGTAAAACCAAGAAATCATCAGGAAAGTAAACTTGGAGAGGCAGCTACTTATTTCAGATAAATCAGAATCACTTTTATTGATGTCAGCTGTTAAAATTGAAATCCACATAAAATGTGTGTAATCTTAAACAGCTGGTGCATTTAAAGATTATATTTATTAGTTATTTTAGGTCTTTATTTTCTATACTGAAAAACTAGCAGACACATGGACAAGCTGCCATATTATCAGAATTGAGTGACCCTGAAATGAACCCCACTTTGAAACTTCTCAAATGTATCAGTCAATGTTGAATCCTGAAAACCCCTTTTCTCACTTATTATAATACACAAATGCACAGGAATGCAGGGAAGCTAAGAACAGCATTTGATTGCTCAATAGTTTCGATTGTTGAGGATACAAACTGGGCTATAATGGCCTGGCACAGTGGCAGGAAGTGGGACGTGGCCCTTGGTGGGGGATTCTGCTGTCATGCCCTGGGGTGTGTGAAAGAGGGGCTACCTGTAGTCTTCTTTTTTGGGAGGAGCTGCAGCATATTAGGAAAGGCCATAATCACATGTTTATTTTAGGCCTCGCTTATTTTCTCTTGTAATGATAATTTTAGCAGCCAAATTTTATTAAACAGTCCCAGGTGCATTTTCTTTCCTGTCAGCAAACAATGTGACATTTCTTTGTATAAGACACTCTATAAGAACTGCTCAAAGCTCTCTGTCAGATGCAAAAATATAAGGCTCATTTTTTTTTAAACGAGTATGGGTCAGTAACCTAGTTTTAATACACACTGACATAGTATGTTAATATTGGTGTCAGACCACGCCTGTCTAGGGCCCTGTGAGAAGGATTTGAGGGATTTATTTAATCTCCTTAATGTCCCAGTGTAGCATATTTAAACTGGACTCATTCTTCAGAAACAGTGGAGGCAGTGAAGTTGGGACACATGAAGGGGTGAGTCGTGCAGAGACAAGACAAGAATTAAGGTTGCCATTTGAATGGCTAGTGCCCCCCCTATTAATCAGCTCATGGTTTGACAAATGGGGATCCTTTGTTCCTGGTGTTGCTTAGGAGAAGAAAGAGAACGTTTGTGATTTAGCAACAGAGTCCTATTATTCTTCTGAAAGAGAGCTAGAGATGGGGCGGTCAGACATTTCGCCCTGTGATGTCATCAGATCGATAGTGCAATGTAGTGGACACAGTGTGAAATTTCTGTCTCTCTTTATTCTGAATCCACAATTCTAATTAGATCATATACTTTAATCTCTTTTCAGATGTATGCATCGAGGTTCATCTCTAAATTAATATGGAAGTATATGGGCTGGGGTGGTAGTAGGGGGAAAAGGCTTTGTGCCCCATGCTTACAACATTCTTGTGCACTGTCTGGTGCATGAAAGCCAGCTGCACTTATAACCTCACAGGCTTCCAAGTCTTCACTCTGTAGCCACTGGGGGCGCACTAGGCTTAGTATGGTATGTTTACCTGGAATTGCAGATATAAATCTTCACTTATCACCATATGTACATCAACTATGCACTTCAAAACACATTCTTTCATCAACTGAGTATGGGTCACTTTAATACTACTTTTTGCTGTTTCCATGTTCATGTCTATATGAAGGTAATAGGTTTTTAGTTGGTGTTTTGTTATTTTTATATCTAATATCTTTTTACCTTGTAGCCTAATTTCTAAAGGAGGCCTGTATTCCTTTTAGCTCATCTGTCAGGTTGATGCAGCACTTCTTTATGTTTATATTTAATATCTTTTTACCTTGTACCCTAATTTCTAAAGGAGGCCTGTATTCCTTTTAGCTCATCTGTCAGGTTGACGCAGCACTTCTTTATGTTTATATTTAATATCATTTTACCTTATAGCCTAATTTCTAAAGGAAGCCTGTATTCCTTTTAGCTCATCTGTCAGGTTGACGCAGCACTTCTTTATGTACCAAACTATGCCAGGGTAGGTCCTTCCTATCATTACTACTGTAACTAGACACAAAAGTTGGGTCGTCTTGGGCTCCATTCTGTTGATTTTTGTAGCTTTTATGCTTTGTAGCACACATTTAAGCTAGCATACTTAACTGGTATGAAACTGGTACTTGACTGCTATGAAAACCTTGCTGAAGTGTTCATTTTCAGTAAGCCATTAGATCACTTATGCTTATTTTGAAATATCACCTGTATGATTTCTGACCTGGCAAAAGGCATTGTTAGAGAAGCATTTATTTTCAGTTATTTATCAGTTACCAACTTAATAACTGATGTGTGTCTGTGTGTGTGAGGCCAGGTTTTAAGAACATGCCCCCCTATAGAGTGCAGAAAAATGAATGTTCTAGAAGTTTCACCATAAACTAGTCACTTGTGTCTGTATACGTACTTTGACTCTGGTTATGTGAAGTTTTAAATAAAAAATGAAAAGGTTTATTTAATGAAATCATGAGACATTTTCTTGTTATAAAGCCACATATTGTTATCTGTGCATACTGTATAAGTGCATTACTTGGTTTTGTGGTTTTACCAAGTATGTGAGAAATAAGACTCATTCCAGTACCATCACAATATTTTACGTGGTGTCTGACAGCATAAATCCACAAACAAAATATGCGTATCTTATGTGCTTGTTTTTTTTTGTTCCAGAACAATCAATCAGTCCTGCTGGTAATTTGACTTAAGGTAGAAATTACTCTTTATGAATGTTCACGTAAATGAACGGCAGCCAGCATTATGGTATATTTAAATGCATTGTAAGATGTTAAATTGGCTTTGCTACAATTGCTTGTAATCACCATTACCTGTGGGGAATAGGTGGAGGACTTTCTAAAGAACCATTGGGTTACTAATGAAAGTGAATTGGACAATGGGTTTTTTGAAACTACGACGCAGTGCTAAAAATAATATTTTGTTAATAGTGTAGTTATGCTTTTGTCCCTTGTAAAATATTGTTGTGTCTAGGCCAGCTTACTGGGGTTAATGTACAGTTACAGCAATGGTTTTTGTCTCAATCGTTATCATGAAATGTAAGCAGAATCTTTTTCCTCAGCTTGAATATGTTACAAAAGTCTATTTTCATTGAGTTTGATGCGTTGAATGGGTGAAATGTGATTTCAACGGATGAATTTAATTAACTCTGATCAATGCAAATACGGTACATTGATTGTCAGGGAGATGAGTCAGTTTTATGGAAGTAAATCTGTGTCATCAGAATTTGAATTTTATATGCCACTGAAATTCTAACATTGAATATTTATGCGCTGGAAATATAGTCAACGCATTAACCACATAGTCGAGGCTACGAATCCTTTGCCATTGAATCGATAACATCGATACAAGTCAATGCATTGTTACACCCCTAGTTGCCAGCCCTGTTTAATCCACACATCACTTAAATAAAACCACTCCAGTAATGTAGATTTGTATATGGAGCTTCAAGAAGGAGCACACCACACCTCAATCAAAAGAAGTTTCTGAATACATGAGAAAGAACGTTATTGAAATACACCAGCTAGGGAAGGGGTACAGAGCACTCTCTAAAACCCTTGGACTTCAGTGAACCACCATGAGGGCCATAATCTGCAAATGGGAAAAAATGTAACTGTAGCAAATCTGCCCAGGAGAAGCTGGCTCTGAAAATTCATAGAAAACTCATCAGGGAAGTCATAGCTGACCCCCAGACAAATCTAAGGAACTGCAGTCTTTTCTCAGGTTAGTTAATGTCTGTATTGAAGATTAGAAAAACACTTGGGAAAAATAGTGTCCTGGGGAGATTTGCAAGGCAAAAACACTGCTAAACAAGAGACGCATGAAGGTGTCTAATATTTGGAAAAAACACCTTGATTGCCCCAAACCTTTTGGGCGAAAGTTCCATGGACTAATGGGTCAAAAGTGGAACTATCTGGAAGACATGAGTCCTGCTACATCTGGCATATAGCTAACATTGCTTTCCACACCTAACATCATGCCCACAGCCAAACATGGTGGAGGTAGTGTGTTGGTGCTTCAGGTTCTAGGTAACTTTCCATTATTGAGGGATGCATGAATTCATCTGTCTAATAGAAAGTACTGCAGGAGAAAATCCAGCCATCAAATCATGATCTGAAGCTCAACACACATGGGTTGTTGCAGCATAATAATGATCTGAAGCAGAAGAGCAAGTCTACCTCTGAACGACTGGAAAAAAAATAAAGTTTGAAGTGGTCTAGTCAAAGTCCTGGAACCCTATTGAGGATGTTAAGTGGGCAATTCATAGTCGAAAATCCTCCAATGTGGGTGAATTAAAACAATTCTGGAGAGAAGAGGGGGTCAAAATTTGTTCTTGCATTGTAATAGTGTTATGTAGTGCACTTGTAGCTGGGCATTCATTGGAAGCTCAGCTTAGCCACATTTATGCCTATTTGACTCAATGACAGCCATATGTTTATGTTCTAGTTGCATCACTTGTTTGTCACTTTGGACAAAGGCATCTGCTAAATAAAAGTTAATTGAAACAAAAATGTACACTCCTGTGGAAGAAAAATGGGCCAGACCCAAAATTGTAAAATATTAAGCTTGTAGTGGGCTTAACCATAAATCATTGGTCAGATGATTATCAAGAATTAAGCAAACATCATCCCATGACCTGGGCCATCATCCCATGACCTGCTCATCAAGGAAATTCACTTGTATAGTCTGCTTGTATGCAAAGAAAAAAAATCATGAAAAGATTTAAACGCTCAATATAAAATTCAAACCAAATTGAATTGTGTCTGCGTTCTACATTTTCCAAAATTTATTTTGGCTATTCGCTGTTGAGACCATTAAAAGCTTAATGTGCACTTTTGGGCTTGACCCATGTTCTTTTTGCCCAGGAGTGAAGTGCTATGTCACCATTCTTGTGATACCTCTGAAATGTGTATCGTGGGTACCGTTGTATACAGCTAGTATGAAGTATCACCCACCACGGGTCTGGCGTTATTCTCCTACCTTGTGCCCTGGCCTGGAAAAGCATTTTGATGACTAGGACTCATAATTGAGGTGGAGCAATTGGAGTATAGTTTGTTTCTTGATACCAGTGATTGGCGAGCTTCGACATGGCGTACTGCAGCTGCTTCTGAACAACAATGTTACCTTTGAAATGAAAATGCAGTTTCCAGAGCTTTCAGTGCAGAGTAAACTATCTCTCAACTCTTGCACAGGCTTAATGCTTCTCTGCTGTTACGGGAAAGAGACCAAAGATACTGATTAGTTAAGGTTTTCAAAATAATCAGGTTTCACATTCTGACAGATGCATTCTACCACATTCTTGACATTTGTCTTTGTTGGATATAGTCTCCATTTTACCACTTCCTCACACCTGTGTAGTGATTATGCTGCAGGTGCCTCAAACTCAAATACCCCTGGGGCCTCTGGACAGGAGGTGTTCAGCCACCCGAGCTGTTTTTTTAAGCTGAGAGCAACAACAACAGTCAGCTGATCAGTGCCTGTACTCAGAGGTGGAGTGGGGGTGTCGGCAGTGAATAGTGTGGATGGGGGGTCGGCAGTGAATAATGTGGATGGGGGTTTGGGGGTTTTGGCAGTGAAGATTGTGGATGGGGGTGATGGCAATGAAGACTGACAAATATTAATAGATGATTTTTTTTTTGCTCTGTGTTAAATGAAAGATTGGGCTACCGGCCAGATTTTATTAACAGATACTGTGTCATGGGCTGTATAAAACTTTGGGTGCCGCTGCTGTGAGACCTCTGGCTTAAGCCATCTCTGGACAGCGTATCTCATTTCAGCCAACTCTGCAATTTCAAGTGTCTCATCAGTTGTTTTGTTCCCCAGTACCTTATGTGGTCAGCCTGTTGTGAGTACAAAATACTTGGCAGTAGAACAATGCACTGTATAGCAATTTTGGAGACATTTGACACCGTCATCCTGAAGTACAGTGGAGTGCATGCAGTGTTTAAATACAGAATTCCCCTGAACTTATTCCCTCTCTGTCCTTTGCTCAGATTCTCCCCGCTTGTCCACTGGCTCGTCTTTCAGTAGCGAATGCCTGTCCACCAGCACCGTGTCAGAGAGCTCTGTCCTGATTGGTGGGGACCTCCCAGATACTGGCCGTCCTGTGAGCCTTGTATCCACCTTATCCTCAAGTTCAAGCTCTTCCAAAGAGGAGCACTGTCTCTACAGAAGCTCCGCACAGTGCATAGACCTGGAGCCGGCCCCCGCTGGAGAGGAGCGGCCAGCCGGCAGTGGGGAGGGCAGTGCAGAGGGAACTGTTCAGAAGAACAATAAGACCATGGCCCCACTCTGGGCTGATCAGTCCATCCCGGTCCCCTGCTCATCCCCCCAAGCCCAAACCATGGCTCCCAGCCCCCAGATCACATATCTTGACCGGGTTGTTATGGAGATTGTGGAGACAGAACGCATGTATGTGAGGGATCTGCGCGGTATTGTGGAGGTGAGTCATTGGGCCTGAAAAGTGCATACAACTCATGGGAATCATTATTTTCCACAGCATCCTCTCTTACGCCATAGAGAATTTAACACAGATATCTACATTAGTATCGATGAAATTCCACCTATCTTCTGGTTAAGGTATTCTGGTGCTCATGTGAATGCCAGTCCATTTCAAAGAGTACAGGCGATAGGCGAGTCTTCTGACTGTAGGTGGAAGAACATGCAAGGTACACACATGACAAGAGCAGGAACTGACTCCCCACCCCCACAGCTGTAAGGTAATAGTATAACCCTCTGAGCCCCCATCCCGTTATGAAGAATCACACATAAAATATAGTACAGTACTGTATTTACAGAAAAAATCTGTATTATGTTCTAAAGAACTTATGTATTTCCTTAATGACATAAATACTACTATTGTTAAAATAATACATTATCATCCAAACTGAGCTACATGTTTTGGGCAAAGTTCTAGTGTCTGGTGCATTATTGATTTCTGAAAGAAAATCTCCATTAGAGAGAAGCAGATGAAGTTTAGCTGGAGGACACCTGACCATGAAACCCAGAGCTGTATCAGGGGCACCTGCTTTGTGGTTACAGCCACTGTCCATGTCTCACGCAAATGCAATATTCTCTGAAAGTATCAACTGAAAGACATTTTAACTTTATTTTTCTTTTTGTGTGGATACACACCTTTGATAGGATATGCCTACCCTTGGTGGAATAACCAATTCTGCTGCTCAAAACTGAAGAATCGATGACAAAGGCAGCAGTTTTCCTTTGTTTTTTTCTCATATTGTGTCAGTGCAGTGGTTGGGAATTTTACTTTTTCAGGTTTTGTGGTGGTAGGATACACTCGTTCCTGTTACCTGTGAAATACCCGACAGACTGACAACCCCAAGTTTTTGATTGCTGCTGTGAGATATCATGTAGAATAATATAACAGGAGTAAAGAAAAATGGGAGATTGGCTTCAAACACTGCAACCATATGTACTGTTACCATGGGCACTGTATCAAATGTAGTTTCATCCTTAGCATGTGGATTCCTTTGTTGCAATCTGCAGATTGTGACCTGCAATATTTGCTATTAGCTGTTAAGTGTCACACAGCATATATTCTCAAGGATTCCTGGCAGCCAATTAAAGACTCGAATTGTCAGCAGCTAGTTTTGTATGGGCAAAGCCATCAATATGGCAATGCCATTTTCTTATGGGTTTACTCTGATTTGAGGAGTTGCCGGTCTACCAACACCTACCATAACAACAGCAAAATCTATTGCTATAATGTTGTGCTGATGATATAAACTGTTTTCCACTGTATTTCTCATAGGCCAACTCCCATAGATTCATTCACATACATAACGGTGGCCATTGAATTACATTTTCAATCTAGTGTTCCCATTTGCAGATTTGCCTGTGATGACTTGGGCACTGCCTCACAACTGTGAGTGAACTCTTCTGCAGTTGGTACTGTGTGGTGACTCATTGTGATGGACCTCTATCGAAAAACCTTTAGCATACCACGATGGCAGTGTGTGGGCCAGTGTTTTATAGTTCAGCATCTTGACTGTATGTTTGTAGGTCTTTGACAAGAACTATGCGGCATGGATGGTTTTTCAACCAGCATTTATGCTGTGGATTGTTTACTGGTGGTGCATTAATCACATCATTGTGCCGATCCCCAGGACTACCTGGCTCATATCATTGACACCACTAACCTGCCCATTCTCCCAGAACAAGTGGGTGCGCTCTTCGGGAACATTGAGGATATCTACGAATTTAACAGGTAAGTCCTAAACCTTAGTGTGTCACCATGAGTGTGCCCAGGGCGAGGCAGTTATTACCTGTAAAGTTTATGATGTTGTGGTGTTCTTTTTTTCTTTTTGTTTTTTTATCTAACATTTTCTTATCTGTCTGCCACTCATACTTATTCTTTAACATTTCCAGAAAGCAAGCTGTAATGATCTTGAAATATGGTGCAGTAAGTTGAAGATTTCTGAGGCATTACAAGCCCCATGATTTTGAGAAATCTGTTTGCTCCGCACAAATAATTAGGTGAATAGCCGCTATACACATAACTGATAGGCTGCTTGTGTCCTGGCTTCCATAGTTTTTACATGAGATCCAGCCTCCAAACTAGTCATCTGCTCTGTGTTCCAGTGAGCTGCTACAGTCCCTCGATATGTGTGAGAATGATGCTGTGGCTGTCGCCCGCTGCTTTGTGCACAAGGTGGGGGAGCCGTGAGGGACGCCTATCCGGTCATGTTATTGTGTGACTAGTGTTAGTGTGTGAAATGAGTACTATGATGTAAGAATATCAGCAAATGCTCTTCCCCCTCCCCTTTTTTTCTCGACAGACTGAATATTTTGAGATCTACACACAGTACTGCACCAACTACCCAAAGTAAGGGCTGCCAGCATAGCAGAGGGCTATAAACACCAACTCATGAATACTTGTTGTACATTAAGCAGTATGACTAGTGAATGAACATTCTAGTTTTCAACTCTGTGCCTTTTTGTTGAAAAATAATCCTTAATAATGGATAAATTTTGTACACTACCGGAATTGTAAATATTTTGAGGGATGCATGCCTGCCATCTAGTGCTGGTAATAATATGTGCATCATTACTAATTTGATGTCTCTACCAGTGATGCGCGGGTTGATCCAAAACGAGCGGGTGCCCGCGGTTACGAGTCATCCAAAAATATTTTTAATGATATTCGGGTCGCGGTCGGTCGGGTCGTTTGAAATAAAGATGCCAATTAAACCTTTGTCATTTATATGGTACTAGACAGGAAGCGGGTCGGGTACAATATTTTCTTTTTTTTTTTGCGGTACGAGTTGTGGGCGGGTTAGTTGAAAACATTGGTCGGGTTGGGATTGTTTATACATTGACCCGCGCATCACTAGTCTCTACTATTGCAATGAGGAGGAGAACTGGATATATAAAGAAATGTGGAGAAGGGTAGGTTGGTAGCAAGAGGTCGTGGTCAGGCTGACTCTTTTGGAGATGCATGTGTGTTACAAATAGCCAGTTGCATTGATGATTACTCGCCTTGGTGGAGATCTGGGTCCCATAGAGGAATATTTGCTTTGAAATGTCCCTGTATTTGTTCCTCCTCACAGTTCAGTGGCTGTGTTGACAGAGTGCATGAGGAACAAGACTCTGTCAAACTTCTTTCACGATCGACAGGCCATGCTGAAGCACCCACTGCCTCTCGGTTCCTACCTGCTCAAGCCAGTCCAGAGAATACTCAAGTACCATCTACTGCTCCAGGTACAAGATGCTCCCGCCAGTCGTTTTCTGGCTCAGATGCACTGCTTACTGCTGCTCACACTTCCACTGTTAACCCCTGAAGGAGATTGCCAAACACTTTGACCCTGAGGAGGAGGGCTATGAAGTGGTAGAAGAGGCCATCTACACCATGACGGGTGTAGCCTGGTACATCAATGACATGAAGAGGAAACATGAGCATGCCGTCAGACTGCAGGTCAGGAGATGAGCAATTTACACACTGATTCTCACACAAGGGGCGGCATGGTGGTGCAGTGGTTAGCACTGTTGCCTCACACCTCTGGGACCTGGGTTCAAGTCTCCGCCTGG
>JABFDZ020027238.1:0-10232 GCA_019775955.2 Pollimyrus isidori
AACTGGGTCCCATTGAGAGCCCTGCATCAGAGTAAACTGGGTCTCATTGAGAGCACTGTATCAGAGTAAACTGGGTCTCATTGAGTTTAATGTACCAGCACCAACACCTTTTGACTCACAACCAAACACACCCTTAGGAGGTGCTGATGAAGAATTTAACTCTGTTGGACCAAATACAAAACTAGCAGATGTACTTCAGCATCAGGAAATGCAGACTGTTAATCAGTTTGCAAAGACCTGCAGACCACATACCAATTTGTGCATGTTTCAAATTCTTATAATAGATATTAGTAGATCATGTTGTTCTATGATAAACCACATTCGGACAAGCATAACAGTGTGTCCCTGTAGCGCCTCTATGTAAACTTCTCACATGACCTTAATGAACCTGCATCTCCAAATAGCAGCACACATTGAACTCATTGCCGGGATGCAGTTGTGACCTTTTCACTCCAGCAGGGGACTCAGTGCCAGCTTAGCATCTGTTCCCAGCACCAACCTAAACCATTATGAGCTCAGGGGATAATTAATGGGCCTCAACTGCCCGTGTGGCCAACAGAAAAAGGGCAGCAGGGACCTGCTTGGCACAACGTTCGGAATACTGAAGTCAAAGTACAAATATACAGGCAGATTAAGCGATACACAGCAGGCTATAATCTTAGACACATTACATGGAAAGAATTCGAATTCCACACACGGCAGACGGATGCGGTGACACTGCTGTGTAGAGACAGGCATGGGTGGAAATAGTGAAGCTTGCAGTTGTGATGATTATAGCTGCTTAGCAAATGATGAACCCTCTAGCATACCAGTTACATCTGGATGTTTTTACAGAAGCAAGTTAAATACCATATTAGTAGCATATGTGCCTTGCTGATTCTTGTGTAGGTAAAGCGCGTTGTGTCCATTTCAAGACATTGGTGATCCTCACTGGTCTTTGTGGTGTGCAGATATAGCACACGCTGACTGACAGAAGTCGAAAATACAAAACACTAAGTATAGATCTACTTGACCTACAAATCCGGTGCAATGGGAACAAATATCTAATTTGTTTGGGAAACAATGGCTTGATATCTTAGAAATGGTTTGGCTACTGTCAATGACTGAAAGACTAGAGCAAACTGCCATGCCAGAAAAGAGGGCTTTAAAATACAAGCTTCACTTTGTATGTCCTCAGTGGAGATACTTGGTCTTCAGGTCACTACTGAGTGAGGACAGGACAGTGTTTTTTCCTGGAAGAGCGCGAACGGGGGCTGTATGTTTGGGAGCACCCTACTGCTCAGCATCTACTCTACTGCTCAGCATCTACTCTACTGCTCAGCATCTACTCTACTCAGAAATATGGAAGCACATATGATTTATGTGAAAATACAAAGGTTTAAATAGACCTCTAGCCTGAATCCTTCCCTTTGATGCTGCGCTCATTCCGACACACCTGACTTCTCAAGCTCAGTTAGCTTTCAGTACAATCTACTGTACGCTGCTGTCTGCAGGCAAATAAAAACAGGCCAGAGTTCAGAAAGATGAAAATCCCCTTTTATGTATTGTGTTGCTGCATCAGCACTGTAAGAGTCTGAGGGCGGGAGCCCTGGAGGGTGCGGGCAGGTGGCGGGTGGGACTGGTCCCAACACAAGGCGGAGCATGGGGTCCATAGCACTGACTCCCTGCCTTCTGATGGCTTTAGCATCAAATTTTCCTGCCGATGTTTGTTGAGCTTCCGGTTCTCCCTGTTCAGACACGCCACCTGGCCACAGTGTCTCAGAGCACAAACCCCAAGGAGAACAAAATTCGATTTGATTCTAACACTTCATAACCTTTAATGAAGCTCTCATCTATAACTATAGATAGTATGAGAGCTTCATAAAGCACTCATAATGCATAATGCACATGGATATAATGTGCTATGCCTTTTGATAAATATAGTTATGTTCATAATGCTTTATGACAACATTATAAGTGTTATAAATGTGTTTATAAATTCTTATAATCATGGCATTCCTAGAAAGTGTTAGCAATTTTACTTTGGAAACTGGAGCTGAAGAACAAAACTGGATTTAAGCGTAGAATTGCATTTAACATCAGGAATATCTAACCTCACCTGGTCCATTTTTAATAGGTCAATACTTACACTTACAAATTCAGTTGAGAAAGCCATGCAGAGTGGCGTTTATGAACACTGATCGATATATTCCTATCTGTACTCTTTAACGGGGTTAAAAACAAAATTAAAGCTTAAATATTCTTCTGCATAATTTATATTGCTATAGTACTGCTGCTTTTGAGATAATCTGCTAAAATAATTGTTTTCCCCCAAAAGACCCCCTGTGAATGTATATGGTTATTTAGTTGTGGGAATTTGAAACAAGATGTGTGATCATCCAGATATCCCCTAGTCACAAGTGTCTAAGTGGCCGTTTTGGCTAATGGCCGTAAAGCACTTTGCAGGGTGATAATTGGGGCAAACTGCACTCACACCACGTTTCTGTTAGATCAGCTGGGCAACGCTGGATGCCTCATGCAGTGGTTATTTAGTCCTTGTTGCTGGCCAGTAAGAGAACATTTCCATTCCACACCCATAAATTATTTTTTATTCATTTGCTCCCATCCAAGTGACAAATGTATCCAGACCACTGATCCCAGTGAAAAAAAACCCTGATTAAGGTTCAGTTTTCCCAGGTAGGTTTCAGAAAACATCCCTTCTCGTAAGCGTCCATCTTCAGCAACTGCTTTTACAGTTATGTTTCCAGCATCCTTATTACCCTCAGTACCCATGTGTAAAGCTGAGCACTGGTTCTGAAGGTTGTCCTCGTTCAGTACCCATGTGTAAAGCTGAGCACTGGTTCTGAAGGTTGTCCTCGTTCAGTACCCATGTGTAAAGCTGTGCACTGGTTCTGAACGTTGTCTCCGTTCAGTACCCATATGTAGAGCTGTGCACTGTTCTGCAGGCTGTCCTCGTTCAGTACCCATGTATAAAGCTGAGCACTGGTTCTACAGGCTGTCCTTGTTCAGTACCCATGTGTAAAGCTGAGCACTGGTTCTGCAGCCTGTCCTCGTTCAGTACCCATGTATAAAGCTGAGCACTGGTTCTACAGGCTGTCCTCATTCAGTACCCATGTGTAAAGCTGCGCACTGGTTCTACAGGCTGTCCTCGTTCAGTACCCTTGTGTAAAGCTGAGCACTGGTTCTGAACGTTGACTCCGTTCAGTACCCATATGTAGAGCTGTGCACCGTTTTGCAGGCTGTCCTCGTTCAGTACCCAAGGATGATTATTCAAATCATCATATCGATAAATCTAAAGACCCCATTTCATTTCATCTCCTTTAAGATCAAGCCAAAAGTTTAAGCCTTGTTAGGATCTTAAGACATCCGAGGCTTATCCCCTATTTGGGCTCATTTGGATCCATTTGTGGTTCTAGGCCCAAATCCCTCAGCGTAGTGCTGCCAGTGACTTCACTGCATGTTGTGATTTTGCTGAGTGCAGCCATTCTGAACAGATACCTGCATACGTTCTACGATGCATGGCTAGGTGTTCAACAAACTATTTTAAACCATGAATTTGTGAACAGCCTCACTGTCACTCCTACCTGAATTGTCACCACAGGCATCTGCAACCTGATACAAACTCCAGAGGTGATATTCATTATGCCAAAACCTTGAGGTTCAAACCTTGAAAATTCAAGTACAAGGAAACTTTCCAAATATAAGAAAAACATAGATAAATCCACAGAAAATCACAGCATGTCATCTGTCTATCCTGGTTCGCTTTTTGATGCCTTTTGTAAAACAAAGCCCGTTTGACTTATTCCACATTGGTCCTGGTCCAGCCAAAGAAATTAGCATTCCTCAAACCTATCAATTCCCCACCAGTATAGTGTCTATAGGGCATCAGGGTCATTTTCAGTCTTGTATTGGAGTTGTTATGCATTCAGACCATTATAGCCACAGTGTGTCAAGACCAACTGACTGACATAATGAGAGAAAACTACAGTGCTGGTGGGCCACAGTGTTACCCACTAAGTCACCTTGGCAGCACCCACACATACATATTTGAGACAAACCCCTACACTGAAACCATGCGCCTTTAAGTCAGTTTAAGCAGTGCCACAACTCTGCTTAGTCCAGGATCCCTCTACCATTTCTCTGTTCCTCCATCAGATGTGTACCTTTAGAGTCCAGGAATCCAATCTTCTAGCATGACATCTTCTCACAGAAAACTCCTCTGAAAGCCAGTCAGTGGCCAAAGAGGTTTAGCTCAGCTGATTAACCTGTAAGCCGTCTTTGCCCATCCAACAACATGGCGCAATAGAGGAAGGTCCCGCATGGTTCCCGGGGAATTTGCCCGAGCATTGCTGGTGACTCTTCTCTCAACTCACGCACATATCGATGGTCCTGCTTTGCTCAGCAGCTCTAGCAAGATGGTACTTTTATCTAAGGAGCTTGGAATAATTCCTAATGCTGTTGCATTCCTCAGATCGCAATATAGGAGCATGCAGCATAGAGTAATACTGTAAGAAGAGTTCCAAAGCAAGCAATCCAGGGATCAGACAGGAGAGGAAAAACACAGCCTTGCATTTTTCCATGGTGATTTCTCAAGTAGTGAGCATTCATCTGCTCAAGACGTTTGCTCTATGTCATGTTCAGCTGTCCTGTGGCGTGCGGTAGGTCTGCCTCGGACTGCTTCATTCAGACCATCTGCTGAAGTTCAAGCTGCACTTTTCTAGTTTCTCAAAGCTTGTGTGTCCCTCACAATTGTAAGATTGTAAGATTTTAAAAGAAAATCTTAAGAAAAAAAACCTTCACGGCAGTAAAATCACTCCATCCACTTTCCATAAGTACATCATTTTTATGTATCTATCTATTACTGCAAAAACATGGAGGGAAATATGATCTGTTGTAAGCTATGTAACATACTTCTCAGAAGAAAACTACAATTTACTTAATGGGACAAACCTACTCATTAGGTAGATGACTAAAATGTGTGTGATCAGCATGATATTATGCAAACCAAAATAATGTAAGTTGGTGGCATTTTTCTTCAGTCATCTTTTGATTCCTTTGCTCACATCAAAGACCCGAAAGCTGGCTTGGATGTGACTGCTGCTGGTCCAGAATAAAAACAAAACCCATCTTCGTTCGTTTTCCAAGTCTGGACTCTTGGAGCAAACGATTCCAAAAACAGTAGAAAAACAGCAGCTGTTTCAGTTTCTAAAAGACGAATATGAAACACCTGGAGATTTTACAGGGAATTTAAAAAAAATCATCTGGAATATGAATCCACGCAGCCCTCTCGGGTCGTACGGCACGTCGTTCCTTTCCGGGCCAACACCCCCTCCCATCTTATTTAAAGTGGAGCTGTTCACCCTGTGGGCAAAACAAGCTACACGGAGCGAAAGGGGAGTGTGACGCTGCGAAGAACAGAAACAGAACCCGAGAACCATGGTCGGGACCCTGACTGCCGCCGTCTCCCTTCTCCTGTTTGTGCCTGCGGTGAGCTTCGTAAAGGGGGCTCGTTTACTTCATAGCTGTCCGTTTCTTAAGATAGTTAAACTCACTTTACAAACTAAGGCGTCTCGCAGCTCGGTGTAATATATAATGTACGTCGGTAACTGAATTCTTTAGGTGATTCCCCATTGTGGGATTTTGCGGGATACCGACGACACCGTGCACAGCACTGCAGCTGAAGAGAAAGAAATGCACTATGTACATCCCTCTGTAAATACACATGGCACTGTCACTGCACCTCGTAACGCTAAAATGATCTGTGAGGAGTACGTACACCTAGATGTGATCTGATTTTAAAATAATTACATTTCCTGTTGAAATATCTTACTGCAGCACTCGCGGAATTCACTGATATACTTTTATGAACCTTTTTAAATGGCGTTTATATTCACTGTCATCGCTGGGGAGCCCCCGTTTGCGTCACACGTAAACAAACTGGCTTCTTAATCTTATAAACAAACGCTTAAAATTGAGTAACAAACCATATCCTTTTTTATTATTAAGTATAAATTGCATGTAATTTGACATCTTAAAATTGTACATAGTGTGTGATTGTATGCGTGAGATTTTGGTGATAGAGGTGGTCTGAACCAATCGCAATGGAATACGAATTTTTCCCAGAATTTTTAGACGGATTAATTTCACATTTTAATGCATGCAATTTTAATAATAGTCTGAAAATACTAAGAGTGATTGTACGATATTACTTTGCGGTATACCGTTATCCTTTTAAAGTTTCAGAATATGGCAGCTTTTTGTGAATGGTATTTTATAGCCCGCATTAAATCCTGGTAAAATCTGAAGCACGTCGTGAATTTCCGATTGGAAAGGACGCTGAATGGGGCCGCGCGGTGGAGACACCCGGAACTGCAACACGCTTGTACTAATAGAAGTTGCATTTCTCTTCTGGTTGCAGGCAGCAAGCCAAGACTGTTCCCAGGCCTGTAAGTGTCCCTCGGAGACCCCAACCTGCCCAATAGGCACCAGCCTGCTCCTGGATGGCTGTGGTTGCTGTAAGGTGTGTGCCAGACAGCTGGGGGAGCCCTGTTCCCTGCTGGAGCCGTGTGACCATCACAGGCTGCTGTACTGTCACTCCGCCATCCTGGGCAACAGCAACACTGGGATCTGCATGGGTGAGCAAGTGCATCTGAATAACACTAGGCTTTTCCAAGGTATCCCATCTCGGTTTGACCTAGAATATTCCGAGGTGCAGGATCTCTGGATGTGGATTTCTACACTGTACCAATTTGTACCTTCGCTTGTCACTGGCTGTACCATCAATAGAAAATGTACCTTTTAAAAGAAATGGACTCTGAGACATTTCTCTGAACATTTTTGTACCCTTGGGGTACATTAATGTTGTTTGTACATTTGGAATGTTCCTCGGAGTTCATTTCTGTACCAAGCTGGGGTAGAAATAGCAGACCCTTGATGGAACAGCCCCAGTGACAAGCAAAAGTACAAATTGGTGCTCTTTTTTTCTGACAGCATATCCAGTTTCCTTGATGTGGTTTTGTCACAAAAAATGATGAATGTATCTGTGGAAGAACCCTGAGGGAGAGTGTAACTGTCCCACCGCCTCGATGCTGCAGCCCATGAAGGCCAGACCTGCACCCTGGGCGGGGTCCTGTACCGCAGTGGCGAGAGCTTCCAGCCCAGTTGCCGGCACCAGTGCGTCTGCATGAATGGTGAGATCGGCTGCGTGCCAACCTGCGGGGTCAACGTGCACCTACCATCACCCAGCTGCCCGTACCCCCAGCGCGTGCTCATACCCGGACAGTGCTGTGAGGAATGGGTGTGTGACCCGGACCCCAGTGTCAGCGGCCTGCAGTCCAGCCTGCCAGGTACGTCTTTGAGTTGGCGATGCCTCACCTCCTTCAAATAGGATATAATTACGTGCTCCCAAATGCCGCAGAACTCCGTCAGGATGGTGACGTAGGAGTACAACACACTTGCTGCTGTTCCAGGCTGTGTTGAGGTGTAGCCAAAGTAACTGGAGCTGTTAACTGCTGTAAACGCCCAGGAATGATGTCATCGTCACCCACCTACCACTTAACCAATTCAATTAAACCTTCCCAAATATTTCAGAGGCATTGCATATTCTGGGAGACTCAGTTAAAATTCCTTTCCCTTAGTTTGCACTGACCTCAGATCTGTTTACTTGCTTGGGATAAGAGACATATTGTACCCAGCTGAAAGGTCAGGCTTCTTGGGAAGGAGACCCAGGCTACCCAGAGCTTGCCAGATGGTCTCCTATACCTCACAGATGTTGTTTCACCCAGATTACAGAGATGCTCCAGACTATGGCCTGGAAGCTGAAGGCCCGCAAGCCAACTGCATCACCCAGACCACCGAGTGGAGCGCGTGCTCCACCACCTGCGGCATGGGGGTCTCCACCCGCGTCACCAACGACAACGAGGGCTGCCAGCTGGAGAAACAGAGCCGGGTCTGCATGATCCGAAGGTGCCAGGCTGAACAAGGGGCCACTGCCAAGGTGTGCCGCGGGTGATGCCAACACCACTGCCTATTGGCTGGGCACTAGTCACATGATCAAGCTGCTACACATATAAAAATTTTCAAAAAGCCAATTACTGTTCTCATAGTGAGCCAAAAGGTTTTGCAACTGTTGTGTTTAAGGCACCATGTTAAGCACTGTAGGTCACTTTAGAATAACTCGGGATTTTGGGATCAAATGAACCTAAACACCACATAAAGCTCTAATAACCACATAGCACAGGGTGATTAGAGGCCACAACTGCTGCGGAAGAAAGAAGGATTTCAAAAGGGAGCCTTTCTATGTGTCAGGCTCCATGTGTTTTGCGAAATGTCAGTGCAGACATGACCGTATGTCTCGGCCCACAGAGGGGGAAGCGGTGTCAGCGGAGCCCAAAATCCCAGCAGGCCGTGCGCTTCCAGCTGTCGGGCTGTACCAGCGTGCGGTCCTACAAGCCGCGGTTCTGCGGTATGTGCGCGGACGGCCGCTGCTGCACGCCCAAGGACACAGTCACCGGCGAGGTCGAATTCCGCTGCCCCGAGGGCGACGGCTTCCGCCGCAAGATGATGTTCATCAAGTCCTGCTCCTGTCACCGCGACTGTCCCCATGACAATGACATCTTCCTCACCACCCACCTTCGGCAGATGAGTGGGGACTATGAGAGCGGCATGTGAGGACCACGCCCATGTGTGCTGACATTCACTCCAAACACGAGTACGATATGCATTCTCCACACACGCTAGCACAGCCTGCACTTGTCACACAGACACACACATGCGCCGTTCTATGCATGGTTGTGTCCTGGAAAGAGATCTTCCTGGTCTCTCCAGAGAGGAGACCCTGCCATCAGTATCCAAGAGCTAACAGTCTCTTCATGCAGAACTTATGAATAAGTTATCGGTACACAGCAAAGCGCACTGACAACCTTGAGATGACGCACCCTGGCTGTTTATCAGACTTTGTAGCTGGGAGGTGTTGGGTCTTCAGAATGACTGGCACAGGAGTTGATTTGGACGAATGGACCCTGAAAGCACAGTAGTGATTTCACTCACAGATTCCATGTGTACGAAGGACCCTTAGGGCTGCCTGAAGAGGAGTTTAATAAGTTCTATCCAATGAACAACATATTTTAAATGTGGCTCATTTGACAATATATTGTTCATTGCTTATCGTATTTATATTTTAATTGGAGGAATATTGTCTTATGTAAATACTGTAAATAGCCCTTGTACAGTTTTGTACCATATTTATGTTTGATTCTTGATTGCCCTTTTTATATTGTAGTCTATTGCTAAATCCATTGCACTCCCCTACAGTGCAGTTGAATATTTCCAGCACCTATGCACTTCCAATAAAAGCTTATATTTTTTGATATGACTCCTACTTGAATTCCTTTTCATTGTGTGTCATTACATTTGAAATAACTGACGGGCAGATGAATTGGAAAACGGGGGAGGAGGGACAGTGGGCTACTTAAATTTTTAAAATAAAACCCAGTGAAAAATGACAAAGTGACAGAAAGCCTGTCAAACGTGTACATACATACATACATACTGTAGAACAGGACAGTTCAGCTTCATGCAGGACAGCAGAGACTTAACGGGTGAAAAAGCTTCAGACTTTCGTATTGAAATTATGTAACACGATGGGCCAAATTCTTTTATATTTGTCACTTGAATGGCTGATTATTTTAAAACATGCAATACAATTAGCTGACCCTTGTCAAACGTGTTAAATGCTGGCTTTTTCCAAGCACCAGTCCCCATTGCCTGTGGGTTTTGTGCATCCACAGTCTGGGATAGAGGATGTTCCTGTTTGTTTATATACTTGTTTACCTACATAAACTGTGTCCACAATGCATCTCATTAATAATTCAGAGCTGTAACGGTAAAGATTTTCCACAAGTACCATTCAGTACATAATTTTGTACTGTAAAGTCACTATACAGTAGATCAGGGGTGTCCAAAGTCCGGCCCGCGGGCCAATCACGGCCCTCGGCCAGATTTCATACGGCCCGCATCTTCGGTCTCATAATGTGTTATTTATGGCCCGCTAGCTCTGTCTGAATAAATAAATACTTTAAAAATGTAATTTCTCCTTTCACCACACGGTTCCGATGCTATCTGGCTCGATCTGCATTAGAGACCTGCACTCCGGCACCCGCGGGATACAACGCACCGAGTGCGGCGCGGGACAAGATTTGACGGGTTAATGCGAGTGCGGGCGGTAAGGTCCC
>JABFDZ020027239.1:0-10206 GCA_019775955.2 Pollimyrus isidori
GGGCGGGAGCGGGAGAAAATAATATATATTTTTGCGGGAGCGGGACAGAATCTTGCGGGAGCGGGACTGAAAAATCCATCCCGTGCAGGTCTCTATTACAGAGTACAATTATTTCAGCACAGGCTTGGATCACAGTTTTTGGAAGCTGAACATAAATAACTCCATCCTATATGCTAACTGTTTAAGCATCATACATGCAACTAGGTCCAAATAAAATCTATACTCCAGTCTTTTCAAGGACTTCGAAAAAATCGCGCAGATAAGGCCACGGGTGTTGTGGCAATTGAGAGTTGGGAGTTTCTTCCATCTGTTATGAAGGCACTGGTGCTCTCAAATTACCGCTGTTGAACTGACACTGAACTGCATTCGCGCCAAGTAAATACCACCAAGCGGCAACCAAAACAATTCAAAACAGAGTGCGCGCTGTACCCTTATTGGTGGCTCGCGCATGCTTAACCAATTAAGTTTTTTATCCACTCATAAATAAAAAATGAACGAATGATTTCGCAAAATGTAGTTGAGTAAAAAGTAAGATATTTGACTTTGAAATATAGTGAAGTTAAAGTAAAAAGTCTCCAGAAATTAAAATACTTCAGTAAAGTACAGATACGTGAAAAAGCTACTTAAGTACAGTAACGGATTACATTTACTTCGTTACTGCCCACCACTGGTGGACTGTGCACTTCAGCTTCCTGTCAGAAGGGCGCCCATTCACTACCTTTGTGGATCACAAGCCATTGGTGGCTGCCATGGGCAAAATTTCGGAGCCTTGGTCTGCACGTCAGCAGCATCAGCTGGCATTCATTTCTGAATTCACCACTGACATCCATCATGTTGCTGGCAAACACAACGTGGGGGCTGATTGCCTTTCACGTTCAGTGGTTGGTTCTGTCCACCTCGGTGTGAATTATGCACTAATGGCAGCGGACCAGGCAGTTGACAGTGAGATTCAGGGGTTGCGGTCTGCTGACACTGGTCTGCAGCTCCAGGATGTGCCCTTCGGTGAGGCATCACTAATTTGTGATGTCTCAACAGGAACTGCGCAGCCTGTTGTGCCGCATGGCTGGCAGCGTCAGGTTTTCGATGCTGTCCATAGCCTTTCCCATCCTGATCGCAAAGCAACACAAAAGTTTGTTTGGTGTGGGCCGAAAAAGGACATACGCGACTGGGCCGCTTCTTGCCTTGCTTGTCAGCGCTCTAAGATCCAGCTGCACACCAAAGCTCCCCTGGCACATTTTGCTGTACCGGTGCATCATTTTTTTTTTCCCCTTGTCCTGTGGCAGCTTTAGCAAGCAGAATAATAGTCTGAATGCACTGTGTCAGACATATTTACTTTACCATGAGGGGCTCTATAAACTAAGTATAGTCCCCTCATGTTGCTCAATATCTTTATTTTATTTATTTATTTATTTGTTTTTTCCTTCATTATTTAGTACATATGAAATATTCCAGCTGCCGAGCTGCCCAAAAGGGAGTGACAGGTGAAGAGGAAAACGGGTGAAAGGAAAAAAAACGGCAGGGTGAGAAACCAAAATAGAAGAAAGAGAAAAGAAAAACAAGCAAAGGGTAAGACTACAGTGGTATGGAGAGGCCAAGGAAGAGAAGAGCAACGCAAAAAGCACCTATGCAAACATTTGAAATACAACCAAAAACTAAAGACACAGTCAGAAATAATGAAAATAAAACAGATATACAGACATGACCTATACAACACATCAAAATCAAAAGGCTGTACTGCCAGAAACCACCTAGTGATCCTGCGTGCGTTCTTCATGCGTCCCAGCCAGGTCAAAGCCCTGTGGTCTGTCTCTAAAACAAATTTATGTCCCAACAAGTAATATTTAAAAGATTCTAATGCCCACTTGATAGCGAGACATTATTTTTCCACTGTGGAGTAATTACACTCCCTCGGCAAAAGCTTGCGGCTAATGTAAGCCCCCGGCTGAAGCTGTCCCTCATCACCTTGCAGCAGTACTGCACCAAGGCCTCGCGCAGAGGCATCAGTCTGCACGGTGAACAGCTTGTTGAAATCCGGGCTGAGGAGCACAGGCTCCTTACACAAGGAGCCTTTCAAGCCCTGAAAAGCTGCCTCACATTTCTCAGTCCATTGAACCTTGTTATGGAGGCTTTTGCGGGTGAGCTCAGTCAGTGCAACCGTTCTCTCTGAAAAGTTAGGTATAAAACATCTATACCACCCAACCAAACCCAGGAATGAACGCACCTGCTTCTTGGTGGTGGGGCGCTCAGCAGCCTTGATGGCCTTGATTTTCCCCACTTGAGGGTGAATGACACCCCAACCCAACACAAAGCCCAGGTAAGTTGTCTCTTCCCTTATCCGGATGGATGGTCAGGCCTGCCTCCTTTATCAAGGAGAGGACATGCTGAAGGTGTTGTAGATGCTCCTCCCAGGTGGAACTGTAGATGATGTCCATCAATCGCAATTGCAAAGAGCAAATATGGTATCCACTGGTTCCAGTCCTTGACAGGATCTGCAACAAACTTCCGGAGCATGCTCAGGAGGGTTTGGTTAAACCGTTCCACAAGTCTGTCAGTCTGTGGGTGGTAAGGAGTGGTTCTGATACGCCATATACCCAAAAGATAATACGCTTGCCTGAGGGTTTTGCTCATAAAGTTGAGGCCCTGATCAGAAGCACTTCTCGGGGAATCCCTAATCTCGAGAAGAGTTTCAGTATGGCTGTTGCAACCCGCTTAGCTGTTACATCTCTCAGTGGGAAGGCTTCAGGGTATCTGGTGGCATAATCACAGATGACCAAAATAAATCTGTTCCCTGATTTGCTCTTTTCAAGGGTCCTACCACATCAACTGCTATCCTGCATGTCAATAACTGGTAAGGAAATGAAAGGGGCACAGGCCAGGTTTTTACCTTCTGACACCTGACACTGAGGACAACACTTGCAAAATGCCTTAACATCACTAAACAGACCAGGCCAATAAAAACGTTTGCTTATCCTGTGTAAAGTTTTCATATATGCCAAGTGTCCAGCCCAGGGTATTGTGTGACCCAATTCTAGCACTTGTCCACGGTATTTCTGAGGAATCAACAGTTGTAGTCCATCCTCACTTTGTCTGTACAGCAGGTTATTCTGCATAATATAACCCTCCTTCACTAATTCAGGAACAGAAGCACCTTCATCTGCTTTCTTGAACAGTGACTTCAAAGTGGTGTCTGCACGTGGTTCCTCAGCCAAATTATCATTAATAACAAAATCAGCCATCTCCGGGGATCAACAGACTCCATCTGCACTTCATTGTGCTGCACAGTTTGTCGGCGCCTATCACACCTCTGCTGTCTAGTAAGTGTGGGTTCAACAGCGACATCTTCCCCATAAAAAGGCAACACAGTCATGTCTGCTTGCTGCTCTCTAGCCTTAGCTCTTGTCACTACACCACACCAAGCAGACCTGTTCACCAGCTCAGGCAACACTGGTAGATCCTGACCTAATAGCGCTGGATATGGCAGCTTAGACACTAGCCCTACCCTGAGTAGATATGGCTGTCCATTACCTGTGACATATACATCTGCTGTGGCAAGCTCACTGCTATCACCATGTACACAACAGATGGTGAGCTTGTCATTACAGTGTTGGAATTCTAGGGGGACCATGTCAGCCTGCATTAGTGTCTGTGAACATCTTGTGTCTACCAATGCTTTTACAGGTTTACCATTCAGCTCAATAGTTACAGCTCACCCCGAGACAACCACTATTGTTACGAATGTCACCACCATCTTCCCCCTAACTACAGGATGTGTTACCAACATTTTTGTCCTACATAATATAGTTGGTACTTCATGGGGTAATTGTCTTTACACATCCATCAACTTTCTTTTTGTGGAGTAAGTTGTCCTCAAGGGGCAGCCACCTGTAGTGGCGCCCAAAGAGCTGGGGGTTAATGGCCTTGCTCAAGGACCCCCAGATGTGCTGAGGCTGGGTTTGAACTGGAGACCTCATGATTACAGGCACACAGGCTTAGCCCACTGAGCCACACGCTGCCCAAGGGAAGATGGTGGTACAGAAGGCAGTGGTATCGTTCGGCAACCAGAGGGTTGCCAGTTCGAGTCCCACTTCCTCCTGACCCCATCAAAGTGTCCTTGAGTAAGACACTGAACCCCAAATTGCTCCCGGTGTGCAGGTTGGCGCCTTGCATGGTAGCCTCTGAAACTGGTGTGTGAATGTGTGGCATAAATTGTAAAGCACTTTGAGTACTTAGAAAAGCGCTATATAAATGCAATCCATTTACCAATATCTGATTGCACCATGAGTTGGTATCTGGCACCATAACAGATTAATTAACGATGACATGAATACCCACCTGGATATGGGATTCAAACCCAGAACCGCCAAGGCACTAACCAAATATGTTCCAAACGAACTGAGCTACACTCTTCCCCACTATCATTGCCCCATCAAATCGATCCCCAACAGGCCTGATCCCATTGGTGGTACAAATAAATAGATTAGATATACAAACAAATCAATGTATTAGATATACAAACAAATATATACAAATAATAAATATTAAATGCTGTAATAAAGAAAAGCGACTGCTTAGTCTTGAAGTTGCATGCAGCATTCCTTATCCACACATCCATTGTCAGCAAGTCCTACAAGTCAGGAGCCCCTTCCTATGTGTGCAAGAGACAGATATTAAAGCCCCTCACACATGCCAAGAACATAATAATGAAGGAAATTTTACAAGCCTATTACATATTCTCTTTTATTGTTGGTATTAGACGGAATCTTAAATTTCATGGATGAAAATATACATTAAAAAGTCGTGTATCTATAAATAGAATATTTTTTGTGATAAGTGAAAGGTCTGCACTAATATAGATAAAAGTCATCAATATATGAACCAGACTTGGTTGTTCTGAAATTTGAATATTCTTATAATCTTTAAAAGCATATTCTCCTTCTGAGCAAAAGCCCCATATGTTATTGTCTGGCTTCTTAATTATAGCTGTGAAAGCAGGATGTGGATGTGTGCACCCATGAGGGCCTGCCTATGTGATATCCCTCTTCAATAGGAGTCTCATTAGCTATGTGTGTGTGGGCCACACTCAACGTGGCTCAGCCTGTTCTGTGTGGGAATAGTAAAGTCTGTTTCTCGTGATAGCTTTCCTCTGCTTTCCGTCCATTGTGCTGGTAGGTCTGCAGGGGGCACTGGGAGGTTAGCACTGGGAAACAGCACACTAAAATCCACTCTATTTATGTTATTATTGTCC
The DNA here is from genome assembly GCA_019775955.2 of Pollimyrus isidori. Lineage (NCBI taxonomy): Eukaryota > Metazoa > Chordata > Actinopteri > Osteoglossiformes > Mormyridae > Pollimyrus > Pollimyrus isidori. The sequence goes on from JABFDZ020027239.1 coordinate 5,246, forward strand.
TTAAACCACTAATGCTTTTTACTTTCATCTTCAAAAAATTCTTTATACTACAGTGCAGCATAATCCTGTCTGACAAGCAGCTAAGTACAGTACATTCCATAGCTGTGTGTGAGCAGACTAGAGAGGTTAACCTCAGTACAGTAATTAAAGACATTAAGCCCTCAGTAGGGCCTAGAATCCAGACCCACCTGAAAATGAAAATGTATGTGTTTTCAATTAATGAATATATAGCTCACCATGCAGCTGTATAAGTTATAAGTTATGGTATAAGTTATGCAATGGCATTTTTTAAATTTTGTTTTTCAGTTTCACAAAATCACATGATCACTCATTAGATACCCCATGATTAGGCCAATCAAACCTGGGGATTTCTCAGTGTAGTGGGGTGGTTGTATCCTTCCCTGTACTTACTCCCCTTTTCCGGTATTCCTGTAGTTTTTATCCACATTCAGGATTGGCTCCTGAGCAGATAGAAACATCCAGATGAGCACCATCAAAGAATGGGGTTCCTGAGTCATGCCCTCGATCTTATGCTGCTGGGCTGTGGTGGTCTAGGACTTATTGCTGACAATCCCTAGTTGAGCATTTGTCGCTGATCCTCAGGTATACCATGTCTTGAGTCATTGTAGCATTAGAGTTTAGTACTTCCATGTTTACTTATTGCAGTGGAGTCGTGAACTCTGTTCTCCTTCTCCCTTCAGTCAAGATGGGGTTGTTTCCATATGTGTGACTTTGCCAGTGGATGACTAGTGCTGCTGGACCACAGCGGACATTTATGTTGTGACCATGGCGGATGTTTCTGTTTGATTTTGCTGCAGTTTTTCCACTGTTTCACTTAAATTGTTTTATTTGTCTTTTGCTGTTTGCAACTGCTCAAAAGACAGGAAAAGATACAGAAGGCAGGGTACAAAAACAAAAAACTATGAACAATATATAGCTCGACTAGGTGTTTGAGTTCACCGTGCTGCCTTATGCGTTTTCTTTGTTTCTGCTAAAATTAGACTTTTATCAGTTTGGACTTGGTTAAACTGCTCCTACCACAGTTATGCTGCTTGCACTTGTTTCAGTTTTGTTCTCAAATTGTATTTTTGGTATACTTCACTGGGCACTGTCTGCAGGGCTGCAGCTCACTGCCGAAGCCGTGGATGTGTTTCAGTCTTTCTTCAGGGTTCCTGTTTGTCCACCAGCTGGGTAACTAACCCTCACCACTAAATAATACTAATATAAAATTAATATATGTAAAATAGTATTTTATTGATGTTTATTGTCACCAGTGCATTTGCTTTAAAATATTTAGTATTGATTACCCACGCCTGGGGCTTCCTGGTGTTAATGGAACTGTGTATCCTCCATGAACAGGCAATTTGTTTATTCTTCAGGGGGAATTCCCAAAGCATCACTTATTAGTCAGTGCTCCTCCTATCTTTCTATCCAGTGTTGAGTCCCTACGCTCTTTCAGGCTGTTGGCCTCTTTCACCACTCATCTGTTTTGATTGCCATACTCTAAGGTATATAACCCCTATAAATTAACATTGTGATTACCACCAACATACCCTCCCTATTTTGTTGCCACATCAGCAGAAAAGTAAGCTGCGTCATTTTTGTGCTAAGATATTTGGCAGCATGATGGTAACTGCTAGCATTTTATGTCCCTTTTTTGTATAATTGGTGTTGGAGAAAGTGATCGGCTTCCCCCCAACTACTGACCCCAGAAAGTATGAGACACACGCTGTTTTACTTACAAGGGTAACCACACTGTCTGCAGTGCCAGCTACAAAGGTGTGGCTCCTCGACAGGGTTTATTTATACTGCAGAGGAAATATACTGATCAGGTTACATTTGGAATGGAATGGAATGGAATGCAGAGGAGAGTGAGGGTGAGAATGGAAGCAGGAACGTGCAGCAGAGGGAGGGCTTGTGTCTGCTGCACAAGATAGAAAATTACTAATAAACACTTACACAATTGCTACTGCTACATGGAACAAATTATACAACTTAAGAATACACGAAAATGATAATATGTACAATTTCAACCTAACAATCCCTCCTGTTTATCATGAACCGGGTATTCATCATCCGCCGTCCACATCTTGTCTAAACATTTTCTGTGGGGGCATCGCTAAGCAACGGTGTCATCATGTTCTTCAACAGCAAAGAACTCTTGTTGGTTCAGGGCAATATATATTACAACAAAAGAATTTGCAACCATTCTGCTAATCATAGCTTTACAACATGGTATAATACAAATGGAAAGAACGCAAAGAAGAATCAAACATGTAATATCCATTATTACAAGAAATCTGAACAGTCTGAGCCAGCCCCCTTGGAATAGCCAATCAAAACAGGATGTACCAGGGTAAAAATCCGTGGCCATGGCTCTCTGAAGATCCCTGAGACGGTTCGTGGCTTTGGTCATATTAGGGGAATGAACATTATCTGGAATGTACATACAACACGTATTCTTCAATAAAACACAAACACCCCCTTGGATCGCTGTTGACATATTGAGTACCATACGGTTTTGAACCATCATCTGCCTTGTGACATCCAATTGTACATTTTGTTGCTCATTTGTTACAATAGAATTATTAATAAAGAGCCCTAAGCGATTACAGATTAAAGAGCCCCTTTGCTATTACAACCCAGGGGAATAATGATAACATAACTTTCTGGTCTGTGGACCAATGTTTGAACTCTGGGGGCACATCAGTTACTCATACGCTGTCATGTGGCAGTAGGGCTGGCGTGGTAGAACGTCGTCTGCGAGTGGAACCTGAAACAGAACTTGTTGATAGAATGAAGGTATGATCTGAAATGAAGATGGGCACGCAAACCCCATACCAGTTGGGTGGCAGCAAAAAGTAGGCACGGCCACCACATAACCGGGCTACACCTTGCACCCAATAGGACCCATTGCTGGGGCCTGACATGTTAACTGGTGCACCTTCACCTGAAACAGCAATTTGGTCACAGTTCGTGGTGTTGACTAAAAGACGTGTACCAATCATCTGGTCATAACACATTGTATGGTTAAATGTTCCCCGGTCCTATTTCATGAGAACAGAGAATGGAAATAAGGAACTGGATTTGGTGACATTAAAGTCAATCCAAAACAGGAGATTACAAGTGCCATCAGTAAGCCCTGGGGCATAGGGATTTGCTTCGCGAATATGGTGGGACCTTCCACATGTGTGGGCATATGTGAGCATACAACAGTTAGAAACATTAGACTTCATAGCTGTGTCGTGTACGTAGCGAAACCAGTAATTCTGCATATAAGGATGTGAGTGATTAGGTGTACGAGGTCTCAAGTGGGAGGCATCCTGCGTCCACCTGGGGCGCGGCGAGTATTATCTGATGCGCACCTCGTCCACAAAAGCAAGCTGCTGATTACAGTCAGGAGGACCGGAAGCCATTTCACAAAAAACCACTTACAGTAAGCCATTATAATAGTGAGTGCAGATCAGTTGGTTTCTTCACCAGGTTGAGACATCGGCACCTTATTGGTTACCGTGCCTTTGTAGCAGACCTCCACTGCTACTCCGTCGATTGTACTGGCTCCTGTAAGGGTTTAATGAGTTTGCAGTGGCTCCTAGTAATCCACGATGGTCTCTCCGCTATCTTCATGGCTGTCGGGGTCATGCGGAGCACTTGATACGACCCGTCCCACCTAGGAGAACTCCAGTCCTTCCGAAGGAGGACCTTGATGAGAATCCAATCACCTGGTTTGAGGTTGTCCTGTAATACAGAAGCAGAATTTACTGGCAGACTACTGGGTCCTTGTAATTCTTGAGTGCGCAGCAGTTTGCTCATCCAATCTGCAAATGTTTCCCTGTGCGCCTTTGCTATTTCACTCATTTCTGTAACTAAGCATATTTCGACCCACTTCGAGAACGTATCAATTATACCAAACAGTACTTCTTTCCCTGTGACCATGACAGCTCTATATAATCCATGTGAATGATTTGAAACGGGTGTTCTGCTACCGGAAACTATCCTCTCTTTGGTCTCAGGTTGCCCTGGGAATTATGCTTGCAACAGATAAGGCATGATCTACAAAAGTTTTATGCATAATCAGAGAAATTTATAGTGTAGAAATGTTGATGTATTATATGTATCATCCCTCCTGTTGAGACATGGGTATTCCCATGGCTCACCAATGCCGCTGTTTTGTATAAATTATTTGGAAGTAAGGGTTTATCATCAATGCGGTAGACATCATCAATCTGAATCGCCCCTCTATTGATCCAGGCTTTAAATTCTGAGAGCGGTGCATGTTTTAAATCCCCTGTTCTTCCATACTTTGGAGTGATGGTGAACCGCCCCGAACACATATTGGCTGTCAGTATGTATTGTCAATGATCTGTACTTATACAATCTGCATGTTCTGAGGACAGCATACAAGTCTGCCACTTGGGCTGAACACGTCGGGGGAAGTGCAAGACCACAGCATAGCCAACCGTATGTCTCCCTGCACCGTCTTTTGATGCTGAACCATCAACAAACACAGTCACTGAGTTAGATAATGGCATCTGGGAAATATCATGCCTTGGCTTTGTTTGTTCTTCTACTGTGGCTTACATGAGTGCGGTTCCCCATCCATGGCTGATGGAAGGAGGGTACTTGGGTTCAAAGGGCCACATCTTTGTAATGTGATATTTGGCTGTGAGAGTAGGAGTGAAACTAGAGCGAGGTGTCTGGCATGTATCAGGAAGGGAAGTGGTGTCTGCAACAGTATCACTGCATGAAAAGAGGTGTATCCGTACAAGGAAACTCCTGTATATACCACTGATTTTCGGGAGTATCTACAAGTACCACTGACCGTATACATCAAATTCCACCAACCTAGGATACTTCCGGATTGATACCAATTCGGATGTATCCTGCTGAGGGATTCTTCCATGGTACAGCCATTTGTTGCCATGGCAAATAATCCACTCATGGCTCTTTCAAGGAGACAG
>JABFDZ020027240.1:0-10187 GCA_019775955.2 Pollimyrus isidori
GATCTAAGCGTGATGGTGATCAAGCTGCACGCCATACAAGCGGCATACCTGCCAGGCTCATCGAAATACAGGGAGACCAGAGGACTCTGCAAACACCAGCAGCCCCTAGAAGTCAGCGAAGGAGCACATGAGTGTGTTCTTTAGCAACCAAAGAAACGCCCGTCCGCATCAAAGCACTCCCCATCTCTCACCCTCAACTCCTTGAGACAGAAAGTGATGCTGGTGTGCATGTTGACAACAAATCTATCAAACTCTTCTGCACTGAGGCACAACTCTGTCATCATGGCTTTGGACTGTTCTGGAAAAGAAATGGAAAAAAACAGGGGGGAGCTGGATTATACAGGTAGTATTATACCCCTACAAGTACCATGGTTTGGCTTCATCACACACAGCAAATAAATGTTTATTTCTGTGTAAAATGAAGGATAACATGATTAGGGCACAAACCTGCTTCGTCCTCAAAGTGATTCCTGAACAACACTGTCTCGTCATTCACGGACACTCGCACTTCTTCCAGAGATGGGGGGAAGTGAAGCACTGTATCTACCAGGAGCCTGGACGAATAGGGAAAATGGTAGCCGTATGAGGGGTTCAGCACAGGACACTTCAAGAGAGATGTTAAGATATAAAGCGGGAACGTGTGCGGGCCTACACACTTGGGCTGGGCAGTGAGCATGTTGGCACAGCCCTCTTTGTCAAACACAGCCTGCAGGCTTTCGCTGTCCTGGAACGAGAGGTTGTGCGTCTTCAGCAGCCCTATGTGGGGCAGAGGGGGGGGGGGGGACAGATGTCTCTCCACAACCGCTTGGCAGCCAAAGGCATGAAGCGGCAGCATTTCTGACGCCCACCCACCATGTTTGCAGTGCAGGGTGAAGGTCAGGTGGCTCTTCTCGTTGTCCAGTTCGATGCGACACTTTTCCACTGTCTTCTCCAGTGAGGAGAGGGACTTGAACACAGCCTGCACAGACTGGGACAAAGAGTCAATGGTTCCAGTACAGTGGTACACAGCTGACCAGGTACTGGTGTTATGGAATTTTTAAAAAGTGTGTGTGTGTATATACAATGGTACCTTGAATTTCTTGAAAGTTGAACAAACCAGAAGTGAAACTGTGAACGCTGAAGCAATCTAGCAAGCCCAACGCACCCAATGACCGGACTGGAGAAAACTGAAACGCGGACTTAATACAGAGGACTAATGACAACCACCAGAAACAGCTGATCACATGGGGATCCCACACGAGGTTAACGAGGGAGCGTGGCACACGGAAAGAACGGACGATCTGGGCAGGACAGGGGTAATGTTGGGATCTTTGTCAGTTTGGAAGCCCTTAAGAAAAAAAAATGCTCTTCTTGTTTTATCCTGTTTATTTTGTGTTTAAATGCTAAAAAAAAACATAATTAGCTGTAATTTTGGGGGGCCGGAACCAATTAATTGTTTTCCCATTATTTCTTATAGATAAAATTCGATCAGAACCCAAACTTTTTGGGATTCAATCCAGAGTCTGGAATGAATTAAGTTCGAAAACTGAGGTACCACTGTATACCAATCATCATATCTACATATAGCATGACATATATACCAATCATTATACATACATATAGCATGACATCTATACCTATATATAGCGTGCCCTTTGCTAACTGTTCAAAATTGACTTATCAGTATATGGGAGGATATTTTATAATTGAGGCTGACATGGATGCACATCCCACACCTTGATGACCATCTTGCAGCGCTGAGTTGAACTTTTGGGGGGAGTGTATTTCTGGAAGAAGAGCGGAGAGAAGAGGAAGCAGGCATACGCTGACCGCGATGAGTTAACGGTGCGAAGAGCCAGCTGGGGAGGCAAAAGACAAGAGGAAAAAAAGATTTTAACACCTGCAATAACTGATCTGGAAACGGACTAAAGAAGCACAATGCCTAGGGTGGAAAGACGAACTAAAAAAAACACACCCCATTTTCCTGCGGCTCCAAATACAGCTCCTCTCCGAGCCTGGATAGCGACTGGACAGCTTTTGCCAACACTGGCAAAATCAATGGAAATGACAAGTAGCACTTAGTCAACACATTATCATTTATTAACAAAAACATGATCTTTGTAATAACACCTCAGAAATAACAGGCGCGTCACAGGCGTCAAAGTTCTTTAATATTCTTCATACGTTGGACCACAATTGCTGAGTACCTTTCACGTTGCTTCCTATCAAGATGCAGTCCATTGTGTGTATGAGGCAGCGTTCTCGGGATCACTGCAGCAGCATATTTTGTTGTATATCTAAATGTCGGCATAAATCATGCTGTTACTGTTGCGCAAAAGAATGCTGGAGTCACACACCTCCTAAAGCCAAAAACAAGCAGTCAAAAAGTATGTATTATTTTTGAACCCATACTTAACGGCGCATTTTTTTCTCAACAGTCCCACTGAGATGAGAACGGAGTTGATAACGTTGACCCTGAAAAAATAACAGCTCTGGTATATGGATTGATCACGTGGGAAGAATGGAACAATGCAGAACCGTAAGGGGACTTGAACGGACACCCTACAATTCCAGTTATGGAAAATGAGTTCATAACTTACTGTACATGGTTAACATAGTTATCAGAAATCCTCTATCCTTGTTTACACTGAAAACGTAAAAAGAAAACACTGTTACCAAACCTAATTTATGCAATTTTCACTGCAGCCTCCACTGCCGGAAAGTATTAAACAAAAACTTATCTAATCAGTCAATATGTATAAATGTGTGAATTGCACACGTGTGAGCTCAAATTAAATAATTTTGGAGAGACAACTACATTTCCGTTCATTTTCACACAGCGCGTACCATCTTGTTCGCCTACACATGTGTAGCAAAGGCATTTAGTTGGTCAGTTAATGAAAATGTCAAAATTCAGGGTTTTCCTACAACACCAAGCCCCACTGACTCAGCTTCATCGCCAACCTACGGTTATATGCCCCAAAAACCAAACCGAAAACATCCAAATAAATAAACTTACTGCTCGTAGAACTTCAAAAACGTCACGACGCGGTTCTTCTTCAGTAACCCATTGGCTAGAAAAGCGATTCATTTCATTGGTCCGTCGTTTTCCACGAAAAAAATCTCTAATAATTTTCACTAGCGCCATCTGCTGTAGGGGAGTGCGACAGCTCAGCGAAAGTTAAGTATTGTATTTATTTTTCTTATTTATTTACTTATTTAGAAAGCGAACCAAAGTGTGAAAAAGTGTTATTTGAACATAGATAATTTAATAATCCATGGATTCGCGTGATAGGAGAAGAACGAAGCATAGCAGTGGTCAACACCCATTTCTACCAAGTTTACTACTGAAACATATTTTGACGTAAAGAAAAAATACCGATTACACTTTTAAATCTAGTTACAGGGTTGGCAACTGTGGTCAACCGGCTCACGTGAGATTTTCGATTCGAGAGAGGTCTGCACACACATGCACACGTATTTACAGGCTTGTAACAGTTTTAGTACTACGCAAATATAGTTTATATTGGCTTCGAAAACTGTACTTTAGCTTCATAATTTAATAATATAGATCAGAGTTTGAAAGTGTATGACGCCAGTTGCATATGAGTTGGCAACCCTGCAGTTATTACTACTTGTGAAGTACAACGTACAGAATAGAATGCTATCTCTTTATCAGAATTGTTTAATTTGGTTATTTTTTTACACATACAAAGACACATTCTTAAAGAACCAATAATTTTGCACTAAGAAAAAATATGTAGGGGAGGTTCTGAATGAGTACAGACGTCCGTGTGATATGCAGCATGAAAAGAACAAACCAGTTAGCTAGTCCCTCTCGTCTATCCCGTCTGTCAGGTTCCCTTGTCAAAATCTAAAGAACTCATCTGCTGTCTCCTTGTCATTCCTCCATACGGATGGCACGAACACAGAGGCAAACTCCTATTAACTCCTTGTGTATATAAGCGTGTGCGAGTGTACGTTACGAAGTGAAGGATTACAATAAGGGGTTATAGCAACTGTTTATGTAAGGCACGGCAGTTCAAGCCTGCTGGGAGAAACCCTGGAAGACAGAGGGATCAGCCTTTTTCTTGGTCACAACAGGGACATTTGTGGAATGGAGGAGAATATAAATAAATGAAGAGAAATGGACATATTTCTGCTTAGCTTGTGTGCTTAAAAAAAGAAACAAGATGATTTCAGAAGATTGAATGATGAAGAAGAATGAAACATAGAAAGAATAGAAAAGAAGACTGAATTTTGATGGAGGAGCATAGAGGCAAGGCAATTCCAAAGAGATTCTGAAGTCCTCAGTAACATTTGATTCTTTCCCTGAATGTCTCAACAAAACCATATGACAGACACGCAATCTGTATTGCTGTCCATGTTGGCGAGAATGAAGATCAATTCAACAGAAGCCACACAGAGTCAGCAACCACAAAAACAGCAGTATGCTTTTCCCACAGGCGGAAACTTGGGTAAATACGCCCCGGTTGTGACACCATGTACCACTAACACAGGTGAGCAAAGTCCAGTAACCTCTGGTAATGTAACCAAATCAGTGGAACATACCAAACAGTGGGCTCATGGGGGGAGAAGTAATAGAGATTTAAGTCTGAAATTTGAAGTTCCGTCACTGGATTGTTATAGAAAGTCTGCCTCAACTAACCAGGATGAGAACTCTGCCGCTGTTATTCCCAAATGGAAACGGATACAGATGATCCCCCATTCTGAAACCTTGGATCACATTCCTCCCATGAGGGACGCTGAAAATGAAATGACTCTGACAGCTATATGTACCCCGGCTAGAAGAGAGCGGGAGTCTCTCTGCATGGAAATTGCAGGCTCACAGGAAGTCACAAATCAAACATATCCTCCACAATGGGACATTAACCAACAAAGGAAACACGGTGATCGAAGTTCTGGAGTATTGAGAGACACTGTCAGGGTTGGGGGGCCTTCACCTTTGGCAGCTTCCTACCTGGGGGGTGCTGGAACTCTTAATTTTGTAGAGTTGAAAGACACAGGTGGGCAAGGTCATCTCATTCCCACACAAAATGTGATAAGACAAAAACAGCAATCTATGGATGTCACAGTACACAATACTAGTACTGGCTCTACTAGTTTGAATCCAGAGAAGTACTCAGAAAAGTATTTGACTTCTGATCCTGACTTATGGAATAAAATCAAATGGGACAGGTCAGTTTGGAACTCAAGGGATGACAATTTCCCAAGTCAACCTGAATTTCGGAAGCTGGACACCGTTCCAACACACGACTCGGGAACGGGGAAGAAAAAGAGGAAATGGATCAATGGGAAAACACTGCGATGGGCCCAGAAAATAAGGCAGAGCTGGAAGGAAAGACAAGTCACCGTGAAGGAACGAGAACAGGGAGCGAGCTGCCAAGTGAAAGAAGGAAAAACAGACAATCAGGTGGAACAGAATGTGAGTATTTTTCACCTTTGACCTTTTGTCAGTGTGACTTTTTCCATTTAGCAAAAGCTTTCAACTAAAGTGGCATACAAATGAGCGAATCTTGTACAAATGACCTGGCACATTTAGGGTTAAGGATCTTGCACAGGGGCCCAACGATGATATGATTACTCTGTCAGTCACGTGATTTGAATCCATGACTTTTATGTACAGACACTGTCCCACTGTTTGATGCTTTAATTTCAATGTTTTTAACATTTCTGGTTTATTGAATTATATTTCCTATATATTATTCATGTATACGTTATACATTTGCATGACAGTGTTTATGACGGACAAATTCAGTTGCAAGTATGCGCACATATATAAAACACAACAGAATGAAAATTGAAAGAAGCATATTTGATGGCCTGTTTTTCATAGGTAAAACATCCAGTTCAAGAATCAAGCAGAGCTGACATTTTCAATGACATTCACGTGGGAAGGGAGGAGAGTATCTGTCAGAAAGATCTTAGCGGACAGGTCAACATATCCATTCCCAATCAGGAGCCGGCAGCTTTTGGGAGGTATGGGAATATACATTTAGTGTATAATATAACATTCACTCGATGTAGCTTTGACCCTAATAGACATTACATTGACGTAAACATTTTGCTTTACTGGTCTATGACACTGGAATAAAACTATACTTGACAGTTTACATAAAAATCTGGTTTCATGTGTCACCATGTAATGAGTCAACGGTCTATCCGTCAGCTCCCAGAACTCTTGGAATGCAACGCTGAGATTCCAGGAGTGGTTTTCATAGTTTTGTTGAGAATCACGCACATACAATAGTGTAAAGCAGGTGTTGAATATAGTTAACACAGTAAGTTGGTATGGTGACGGGCCATTTAGTACCGTTTTCTCACGTCAGTATCCCCCGTGTTTAAGTGCACCTGATTGGTATGTGATTATTTCTGCTGCTCTTACTTTTGCTAGCAGTCTGAAGGCATGTTGAGATGAATCAGTTTAAACACTGGAATGTAAATGTATGTTTCGGAGAGTCCTGCGATTGACTGGTGTTCAGTGTTGGTGCTGTCAACCAGAGCAGGTTCAAGGGTGCCTGTGATACTGTATTGGACAGGTGGCTGTGGGTGAGGGACAGACACCTGAAAGTAAACATACAAAGCGTGATAATACACAGACTTCGTTTGTTGAAGTGCATGTAATTGATATTGCTCATGCCTATAATAATAAAATCTGTATTGTTATCCATAATATTCCAGGGAGTTAAATGACTTTCAGTTCAACTTTAGCCCCATAAACTTTGCGGATGAAATCTTCACGAGTGAGCACTGGTCCAAATTCTCGTCCCATGAAGAAAGACTGAGTTCCATGAAAGCTTCAAGTCCATCTGATCCAAAGATGCCATCCTGGATTCAGGAAAATGTTCACAATGGTGAAATGAAGATGACGGAAAAGCTGGCAAACCAATCAGGGTTCAGAACACATGATGACAGTCCAGTAAAATGGATCAGCAGGCAGGAAAATACTTTTGAGGTTTCACCACTTGCTGTGCCAGTCAATGATGCGAATGCAAATGAAGTAAACAAGGCTATGTCAGATGTCTGGAATTTGGCTCCATCATGCTTTGGACGAGACCAAGAAGAATCAAAGGATGCGATACCAAGCAACCTTTCCTTTGATGTCTTACAGGTATGACACCTTGGGGTCTTCACTGTAAATATCCTGATGGTTAAACAGCTGACCCTGTGATTCTCCCTCAGCCAGTCAAAGTCCTGGATAATTCTGCCCTGATGAGTCGGGTCTATCTCAACCGGAAGAGGCTGCACCTCACACGAGAACAAAGCATCAGCAGTGAAGGGGAGGAGCACTTGGTGTTCAGGGACTCCACAGGTAGAAGATCGAGCGTGTCTCACAGGTGACCAAAAACACAGAAACCTTCATACTGAAGGGTATCTCACAGAAGGTCTGCCTTTCTCTCGCCCAGGGTCGCAACATGAAGGTTCCACATCAGAGATGCAGACAGTGGAGTCCCAGAATCAGGTACACGCCAATCTCACATCTTGGTGTACCTCTACCATTGCTCCTCCCACCCCTGCCTCCATAATCCCTGCCACTCCTCATTTTGTTCACAGGACACCGATGTCTGTTCCTGTCTTGAAACCGTTGCCAAAAAGGTATGGTCTTGGATTATCATTGTAGGCTCGTGACACGCATTCCCAGCATGATGCATCATATTGATTGACTTCTCCTCTGTACTAAAATGGATGAGAGTGGATATAGGACACGCTTAGGGTCACTCAAAAAAACCCTTTAATAAGTAGTACAATTGAGCAAATTCATGCACTTGCCTAATTTTGTTTAAATTATTGCACACTTTCTGTAAATCCTATACACTTCATTTTACTTCACAAATATCACTGTGTTCGTCTGCTATATGATATATTTAACTGAAATTGCTGATCCAAACAACCAGTGATTCATAAAGGAAAAGCATGAAAATTATCAGTGGTGCCTAAACTTTTTCACAGCACTGTATATGCGCTGTATGGTTTCCTCCGGTTTCCCCCCACAGTCCAAAAACATGCTGAGGCTGACTGGAGTTACTAAATTGCCCGTAGGTGTGCATGTGTGAGTGGTTGGTGTGTGAATGTGCCCTGCGATGGGTTGTTCCCTGCCTCGTGCCCAATGCTTCTGGGATAGGCCCAGCAGGATAAGCAGGTCGGAAAATGGATGGATGGATATATATATATGTGCTAATTCCTTCCCTCAACCCTGGGGGCTAAGCCCTCCTTGTCTGTCAATCCTAGTGACGTTCCTGATCAGTCCACACGTGATCAGAATTAATCCACAATTACAACTTCCAAGAATATTATAGTAAAAGCATTAATTCCATGCCACGTGGGTGATGTAATCGTCTGTGAATTCATCCTAATACATCCCACTCTCTTCCTCAGAGAAAGTTGCGGGACCCCACAGAGGACACCCGTCACGTCCACTTTGCTGAGGTGCTGGTGACAGACATTCCCTCCCTGCCATACTATGAGACACAAGACTTGTCCCTCCCCAAGTGGATTGTGGCCATGAAGAAGAAGAGCAGGAGGAGAAATAACAGATCACTCCAGGATGCTTTTCATGATTTCTAATGTGGTTAAGAATGCAGCCATAAGTCATAAGACATTCTGCTGTGCTTCTGTATGCCACATATTTTTTCTCTTTGTGAAGCACAGAACAATATCAACTGTTACAAATTTGAAGTACGTATGAGGAGCTAAAATAACCAATGATTCCATGATTAGATGTCTTCATCTACCATATACAGGACTGAGTTGAAATACAACGCTGCACAAAACTCTCAGGATGTTTAAAGCTATTTATCTGGGTAGTAACTATATATTTGTTCAGAACAAAAATAGAATTTAACATAAGAGCTTATGAAAATGAAGAGTAACACAATAAAAACTAACAGGAATTTCTTCTGTTCTCCAGAAAGTTACTTGTTGGATGGCTAGAAGATATAATAATAATAATTAATAATTCATTACATTTATATAGCGCTTTTCTAGGCACTCAAAGTGCTTACATACAGTACAAGGGGGGGATCTCCTCAACCACCACCAATGTGCAGCATCCACCTGGATGATGCGACGGCAGCCATGTGCACCAGAACGCCCACCACACAGCAGCTTACTGGTGGAGAGGAGACAGAGTGATGAAGCCCAGCAGTATATGGGGATGATTAGGAGGCCATGACGGTCAGAGGCCAATGGGCAAATTTCCTGAGCTCTGAAACTTAATCACTAAAAAGTGTTTTAACTTAATAGCTCCACAAATTTCCGGTTAGGCTTAGAAAAGGAGATTGACCTTAACTACCGTATTTACCAAGGGCACATTGTGTACAGTAAAAGAGTGAAGGAATAAATTAAAAACAGTATAATTTCAGTTTAAATTAATTTCCACAGAAGGAGCTGGTGTACATACCTTTCAGAATAAAGAAAAAAATAATAAAAATGCTTGCACCTGAGTCCAACAAACTAAACGATCATCTTAAATGGTGCAGAGATTTCCAACCATTCCACCAGGCCCCAGACCACTGCAAGTCTCTGGGAGGAGGAGAGGTGAGTGTGCACTTATTATAGCAGGTTGCCGCAGCCACCACATGACAATTCACCTCAGGGACGAGAACCTGAGTGCAGCCATGTCCATTCCTGCCACCGGCAGGGTGGCAGAGGGAGAGGCTGGTTCATTTCCAAAAAGGAATACACATATTTTCAAAAAGAACCCTATGATATTTCCAAACCATGCCTTTTTATAACCATTACATTAGTGTGTTCTGATCTAGAAAAGAAAATGCAAACTTCAGTCCTTCTAAACAATTTTCCCTGCCCCCAAGCGAGGAGTTATACCACCAGGAACACCCCTCTGCATACCCTCGGTTGAAGTTTCACCGGCCTGTAACATTTTTGTACTGCATACAAAACATAAAAAATCTCCTGTTTCCTTATCAGGTAAAAAAGAGTCCGGCTTATTTAACTACACTGATCAGCATGTACTAAGATCATAGAATGAAGGCCGTCTTGTAATTCCTCACGTAAAAAGGCGGTTGACAGCACAGTCAACCACGGGATGCCTCCTCTACAATTTGATTGGTTATCTCTCTGAACAGATCATTTAGTCAATGGGAGAGAACGAGGGATGAAAGACGAGTGCGGGTCAAGATAGTGGTCACAAGGTGTTGGGTTGATGTGGCGTGAGGTTACATGCCAAG
>JABFDZ020027241.1:0-10178 GCA_019775955.2 Pollimyrus isidori
GCATGTTCTCCCCGTGTCGTCGTGGGGTTTCCTCCGGGTACTCCGGTTTCCCCCCACAGTCCCAAAACATGCTGAGGTTGTGAGTGACTGGTGTGTGAGTGTGCCCTGCGATGGGCTGAGTACACTAAAACACTAAATTAACACTTGCGTTAAATTGAAACTTTAAATTATGCGGCAGCGTCAGCGATAACAACCTTTAAGTTAAACTTTTAAAATAACCAAATTAACAATTACTTACCCGAGACCACGCCTTAGCTAAACTAAAGCGGAGTTGCTATAGGGACGCCGAAAAGCCACAACAAACCCTCTCAAAGCTTAGAATTTACAAAACAATTGAAGACTCATACATGTTTATAATTAACAACCAACTGTGAAAATTGCATGAATAAAATCTATTTTTAAAAAAGGCAGCGATTTCTGTGTAACATTCTTGTGCCATATTTTGGTTATTATTTCGGTAGTTAACTAGAATTTGTAGGCTATTCTGTATAAATAAGAATGCCATCCATCATAAAAATATCGTGCTATCATCCAAGGGATGCGTTGAATAAACATATGCCTACCTGCACGTTTTGCCGGCTCCATGTCGAGTGCCGATGAAGGACTGAGGGAACCAGGAGCGCTGCAGAGATATAGAGACGTCCCAGGCTGAAGGAAACAGAAACTGGCTGGAATCGGAAAGGTTTCGTTTCTCCGTAAGATGGAGACAACTCAGTTTCGGTATGCAAGTGTATAGGAAAATGTGCCGGCTTTGAGGGTTTTCCCTGTAGTTTTCCTTGAGAACAGACGGAGTCACCTTCTCCTGTTATAGCACTTAGCGAATATTTTAATTTGCGACATTTTTAAACTAAAATATCTTAACGAAATATTCCTACGAAGCAACTCCAATGAATTTCTTAATATGACCCACCGGATGACGCTTCTTGATGATATAATAAACACTCGGTGTATCTACGTGCACATAAATATAAATTTGAAACGTGCACGAATTCAAATTGTTAAACATATAATGCCTATAAACTTAAAACTACATAGTGTTAGATACACATTTAAAAAAGCATAAACTCCGTTCTTAGTTTAATTACTATGCAGGGGCATTAGTTATGGTGCTCGAAGCATCCTGTTGTTGGAAATCTGTTCTTCCCATAAACTCTCCACTCACAACCAAATAGTTCAACGGAGATCGTGTGTTGCACGGGAGTATACTACTGGTGGCCATGAGCCTGACCGCGCGTCAATAGCGGCGAGAGCGTCAAAATTCGCCCTGGCCGCCCTGCCAACGACACTGTACAAAGATTTTTGGACTCTATGACGTAGATTAAATGCTTATCGTGTATTTAAAGGGCCCGCAAATCAAACAAGCGTGTTAATCTTGTGCAGACTGTTGGAGTCTGAGCATGAGCAAACTCCGCCGGGTCCGTTGATGAGAAGAGATTCACGCTTAGAGTCGCTGGAGGTTTTTCAGGTCACATGGTGTTTATTTACTGCCAGCTGATCAGGGAGCAACTATCAGACATACCATTTCAGCAAGTACATCAAGATGCTCAAAGTATACCTGTCTGGCCTTCTTTCTTATAGCCCGTTTGGGCCTGGCCCCCTCATTCGGTATTATTCCGTCTATATGGTTACATCATTTTTGTTCTAGTTTGTGTTAGTATGGGTACGTTCTCTCTCCTGATCTCATCATGGGCAGTGCCTCATCGGCCAGAGATGTTCCGAGACAGTCACTATCTGTGTTCCTGTCCCTATCTCTAGTTTGGGTAGGTCACCCTGACCTAACAGAGTGCTGACCAATTATTACTTTTAATTGGTTTTAGACTTATGACTGTTGTTTTCCCACTTTGTCAGTTGTCTGTGCATTCCACTATGTGTTGGTTATATTGTTCTAAGCCTAGGTGTTAGATCCTTTATGACATCTGTTCCCACAAGACTGACCACAAGGAGGGTATAAGTTAACCTCATGAAATATATTGAATGTGAAAGTAAGAAATTGATCGATGGAAAGAACTTTTTTGGAGTTACATGTTTTCTTTCAATTAAAAGCCATTTATGCGGTGTGTAATTTTTATGTTCATGGTTAAGTGCTGGTCTAAGTTCAATATTATAGGAGAGATTTACTAGTCTTGGTCTTTAATAAACATTAATTTATGTGAAACCTACTGTGACGGTCCGGGTGCGTGCCGGGCGGACAAACGGGAAAGGCAGGCAGGAAGACGGAACAACACGGGGTTTATTGGCACAACACGTAGACATGACACTTTTATGCCGCGTCTGCCGGAGAGACGCAGACACAGACCTACATACAGGCAAGACAAATCACGGGACCGGCGGGCGGCGGCGCCACACGGGTGGAAACAATCGGAAATCACAAGAGGTAACGAGGGGGGCGTGGCACACGAGAGGCTGGAACGGAATGGATGACGCTGTACGTCACATAGCCCCCCCCCAAGGCGCGCACTCCGAGCGCGCCCAAGGAGGGGCGACGGACGGGACAAACTTCGAGGGACCAGGACCTGAAACACAAAACCAGAACATCAAACCGAGCACGGGCACAGAACAGACAGACAGAACCTAAACAGAGATAGACACCAGGACAGAATCCCACACAGAACGGGTCAACGCAGACAGACAGACCAGGACGGAGGACACTGAGGGAACAAAAGGGCCCAGACCACCATGAGGGACAAAAGGACCGGGAGTGACAGGGGGAACAAAGGGACCAGGAGCGAACGAGGGAACACCAGGAGGTGGGACAAACAAACGAGGGGTACAAGGCGCCCAGGGCGCCCGAAGGCCCCGAGGCTGCGGACGGGCAGCGACCGGAGGGGCCGCCGGCAAGGGGAAGCCAGGAACTGGAGGGGGCCCCACAGGGGCCACAGGGACGGGTCGAGGGACCCCCGGAGGGGCCCTGAAGGGAGCCGGGAGGAACACCGGCGGAGACGGGCCGGAGGGGGGAGCCGGAGAAGGCGAAGGCACCGCCAGAGGCTGGAACGGCGACCTCCGACGCCCAGGCGGAGCAAGGGGGCCCAGAGAAGGCCGATGACCCGGAGGGGGCCCCGAAGGAAGTGAGCCGGAGGCAAGGGCTGGAACCCACAGCGTCGACGTCCGACGCCCGGGTGGAGCAGGGGGCCCTGAAGGTGGCGGATGAGGATCCAACAGGGGGCTTGAGGGTCGAGATTGAGGCACCGGAGGGGGCCCCGCAGGAAGCGGGCAGGAGGTGAGAGCAGGAGACAGTGCAGGCGACACCGGAGCATCGACCCTCGATGTCTGGGCGGAGAAGGCGGGTCCGGAGGCGGCAGCCGAGGGTCTGCAGGGGGGTCCGAGGGTCGGGACTGAGGCGACAGGCATTCACGAGCCAGGGGACCCGCAGGCAGCCACCGGCCGATGGCCAGGGGTGTGGCAGTGGCCGGGACCGGAGGGACCCGGACCCTCTTCAGGTGGCCCCTTCGCCTCCGGGACACGGAGAGGTGGGAGCCTCGCAGGCCTCCACCCCTCCGGGGCACTTTCGGTTGCCCCGGGGGTCCTCCAGGATCCAGGGGGTGCAGCCATGGTGTCCCCAAAGGGTCCCACTCGAGCTCCTCCCCTACTGTCTCAAGGGGAGGAACGAGGTCAGTGTCCGGGACTGGCAGGGCCGTCCGCTCATACTGCTCGTTTAGGATGTTAGTCGTGCCACATGGATAAGGAGATGCTTCCATTTCTAAACAAAGTAAATTTCATATACTGTTATTCTGTACAATTAACTGTGGGAATTATATCATAAATAATTTAATCACTGGATCATTAACATTTTAAAAAGACACCAATTTCTATGTAGCAGACTTGTGCTGTATTTTGGTTATTACTCTGGTGGGTAGTTAAGCAGTTGTATTCTGCATTAATAAAAATACAATTTAAATGTTCCTCGTTGTTAAAAATGCCACATTAACCTATGGGACACACTAAATAAACATCACACTCTGGCACTCTGTACCAATCACACAGAGCGACCAGTAGATAAACCATGTGTCAATATATATATATGTATATTCCAATCCTGATTGGCCATGGAACATCAACAAGTTAAGCTGAACTGTATAACAAACACAATTCTCCTGCTCTATTGGTTCACCTTGGTATCAAGGTAAAGTCCATCCATTATACGCAATTTACTGGAGACAGCCTCGGCTTCTAGACTCTACTTGAGATATGCATATAGATATTAATAATATGAATCACTGTTAATATTTGGATGTTCCATTGATTAATGATTAACACATTGACGTATTGTCCCTGAATCACCAAAAATACACGGTTAACATATAATTAGTATTAGTAACATAAGTATGATTAACATGATGCTGCAGGCAGCCATCCCAAAGCGAGGTCACACAGTATTCAAAACAATCTCCTCTTGCCTAAGGCCTAAAACATAACAGAACCAATATGCCTCCCCTCCCGGGCCTACTAATGTGCAATTTTACTTCCACACTCCCCCCTTTTGAAGACGCAAAATCCACACTGTTTAGACAGAATCAGGGTCCACAGTGTAGTAATACTCCGGACAAAGTGGAGCGATGGGCGCTGGCAGCAGTTGGATGGACCACCAGTCTCCAGCAGAGTTGGTGTCATATTGATGAC
Source organism: Pollimyrus isidori (assembly GCA_019775955.2). Classification (NCBI taxonomy): domain Eukaryota; kingdom Metazoa; phylum Chordata; class Actinopteri; order Osteoglossiformes; family Mormyridae; genus Pollimyrus; species Pollimyrus isidori. Next base: position 4,618 of record JABFDZ020027241.1, read on the forward strand.
AACCTGGGGCTGTGGTTGGCAGAGCCAAGCATGAAGGAGAGGCTCGTTCCCATATGGGTAAGGGGGAGCCCGCTGGAATATGACAGAGCTCGCCTGGGAAGACAGAACACTAGAACAACACTTAAACAACAAAATGGTTAATAGCAACACTACAAGCAGAATCAATATACTAAAAACTAAAGGTTTAAACACCCCGGAATCACTGAGGAGAACCAACTGTCCAAGCTGTACTCAAACTGGCCAGGCTCCTTATGTATCGCAGATATCTGCTTGTACACAACATCCTCCAGAGTTTACGCAGCCTGAGAGGAATCAGGGACGTACATGCAACATTCTCTCCCCACTAAAGCATAAACACTACCTTTGTCAGCTAAGGAGATCCAATACCATATGGTTTTACAGAGCTACCTGCTCCACTGTGGATAATTCACCATTAACGGCCTTTACAGTATCATGTGTCCGATTGGCCACTTTCTCCTTTACAGCATTTGGCAGACGCCCTCAGCCAGAGCGACTTACATACGTGCTTTAAGACTCCACAATGAATTTTCCCAATACTAGCTCAATAAAACCAAGCCTATGAATACCAATCAAACGAATCCTTCGGAAAGTGCAGGTTTTTTTTTTCTTTAATAAAGGAAAAAGAGCTCGGAGTATAATATCAGAAGTGCTAATACAGCATTTCTGGAAAAGATGTTCTCTACTGCGGTATGCGGGGCAGCCACCTCAGTCTGAAGGTATGACACTCTAAGGGATGGAATAAACACCCCAAACCATTGTTCGGTCTCACTAAGCTTGCTGCACACATATGCACGCACAGCCAAAGGCGTCTGCTCCCTGGGCCATACGCGAACAGGAGGAACAAGATATGCCAGGTAACGATACCAAACAACCACCACCGTGGAAAGAGACAAAACAATAAGAGAGTCTTAAGGGAGTCACTGTGACTACAGATTAAACGCAGAATGTGGAGGTGCCACTGACAAGCCATCACCAAGGACAGAGGAGTCAACATAAGCCCTACAGTGCAGAGGTGGGGAGGAAGAGGCTAAGCGACTGGGGCGAATTAAACAGGCGGAAACACACAGTCTCATTCACAGGGATGATAGCCAAGCCATCCTCAGGGTGGGTCTTCCCCTTCACCCTCTCATGTGTGTCCGATGGACAGGACACAGCAGAATAAGTACAGTTATCAGGGCTTCGGCGACACTGCAGAGCAGTTACAGTCGGCTCTCGCACCCGCGCCCCGTGGCTTTCGGGGTCCTCAGCCTCCCGTGCATTATCAACAGCCCTTGTCAGAATTACCTGGGCCAAACAAACCCAACCCTCGCTGGACTATTCACGCCTACTAGCAAATGAACCGTTGTGAAACCCCAGTGATTGGACTCGTCAGCCTGAGTCAGATAGAGGATTGAATTGTTCCCAGAAAACTCCTGTTGCAATCGGTCATGTGTGGCCTTAAGGGCCTCCTCCGCGGCCCGCGACGCAGGAGGTGCGACATATAAAAAGGAGGGGGCGGGCTCGAGGACGCGGACCCCAGCTCGTGAGTCAGCAGCCCGGCCGTAGCAGATGAAGGGCCGGAGCATGTCTGATTCAAGGCTGCCGTATCATGATAGGTGTACGGAGCCTCGTGAAAGGGCCACGCCGCAGAAGCGTGGGCCATATAATGACAAACCCAGCAGTCTGAAACATTCAGTTCAGCAGTCTCCGCTCGGGACAGGAGCTCCACAGCATTGGCATCCATCACCTCCCATTCCCCTTGATCCAGAACCTGTGGTGGGTTTGGCACTGTCACAGTACAGCGGGTGACACAGCTCCAAAACATTATAGCACCAATCTCAAATATAGCTGCCAGAATAGAAATGGCTATCATAAAAAAGGCAACACATTTGTGACCCTCTCAGGGGCCAGTCTTGAAAGAACCACCAGGGTCGGACCCGACAGACCACCAGGGTCGCACACGTGTCTGCAGTGGACCCAATGGACCCAGGGTCGATTCCCTCCACTTTCACTGTATGAGGGGTCACCATCAGCACCTGGTGCGGTCCCCTCCATCTCGGCAATTTGCCTGCAATAGCCAGTCAATTTGCATCCAATGGGACAATTCAGCCCGGGTTTCTGCAACAAACGCAGAACCGTCGTCTGTGGTGATTTTAGACGGAATGCCCCATCGCGAAATCACCTCCTTTAGCAGACATTTAGCCACGCTCAGAGCATCAAGGCGACTGGAAAACAGATCACCAAACAATACTTGTATCCCCTGCACGGCGTCAGCTCAATGAAATCCATCTGCAGGTGATCAAACAGACTTTGGGGACTTGGAGTCACTGCCGGGTCGGTTGGAAACCCAGGGGGATGCCACACCCGAGTCACATGATCCAGGCCACGGATTCGCAGATCTAGGGATATAAGGTCAGTCAGTCCCAGAATGTCACCACACGCCTTGCCCACCATACCATGCTCTGCTCCGTTTACATCCACGGAGCTCACCCTCTGTAGCACTCGTTTGAATCAATACAAGGTCATTTTCAGTGCGTCGTTTATCAACATCCTTTGCTAGCGAAACCTTGTTCCCAAACGCAGTGGAGTCTTCACACCATGTTCCAAATTATTATGCAAATTGTATTCAAGTGTCATAAAAATTAAATATTTTGTTTTTCAATGAAACTCATGGATGGTGTTGAGTCTCGGGGCTCTTTGGATCACTCAAATCAATGTCGGACACCTGTGATAATTAGGTTGCCAGGTGAGCACAATTATAGGAAAACCTACTAAAGAAGGACGTTCCACATTATTAAGCATCTTCAAGCAATATGGGAAAGAAAAGGATTTCTGTGCTGCCAAAAAGCATGAAACAGCTGAACGCTTAGGGCGAGGTATGGGAACCTTAGATATTCCACGAAAACTTAAGCATGATCACCGTACTGATAAGAGATTTGTGGCTGAGTCAGAGCACAGATAAAGGCACGATGAGGAAGGGTTCTGCCAGACCGATGCATCGGATTACGAGACCAGCTGCAAAAATGCCATTACAAAGCAGCAAACAGGTATTTCAAGCTGCTGGTGCCTCTGGAGTCCCGTGAACATCAAGGTGCAAGATCCTCCAGAGGCCTGCAGTTATGCATGAACCTTCTGTTCGGCCACCGGCCTGCAGAAACAGTTGCAGTGGGCCCAGAGCTACATGAAGACTGATTTTAAAACAGTCTTGTTTACTGATGAGGGCCGTGCGACCCTGGATGGTCCAGATGGATGGAGTGGTGGATGGTTGGTGGACGGCCACCATGTCCCAACAAGGCTACGACGTCAGCAAGGAGGTGGTGGAGTGATGTTGTGGGCCGGAACCATGGGGAGAGAGCCGGTCGGCCGCTTTAGGACCCCCGAAGGCATGGAAATGACCTCAGAAAAGAATATGGAGTTTCTGACTGACCACTTTCTTCCATGGTGCAAAAAGAAGAACCGTGCTTTCTCTAACAAAATCATCTTCATGCATGACGATGCAACATCTCATGCTGCGAGGAATACCTCAGCATCATTGGCTGCTATGGGCATAAACGGAGAGGAACTCATGGTGTGGCCCCCATCCTCCCCTGACCTCAGTCCTATCTGAGAGCCTTTGGAGCATCTATGAGGGTGGGAGGGAGTACACATCCAAACAGCAGCTCTGGGAGGCTATTCCGACGTCCTGCAGAGAAATGCAAGCAGAAACTCTCCAAAAACTCACAAGGTGCCATGTTAAAATGCAACTTGATCGGTTAAGATGTTTTTCAGTGAACCGGTTTACACCTCCGCCCGTGAACTGAATCACTGAATCAGAACCGAAGTCATGAACCCATTTTTTTCCCATCCACATATTGCACGAATGGCTTTCTATAGTCAGGTACCCTCAGAGCTGGGGCTGACAGTGACACCTGATTTAAATCAATCAGCGCGTCTTCTGCTTGGGCGCCAACGTTAGTCTGTCTGCCAGTCCTAGTCCAATTGTCAAATCGACCAAGGGCTGTGACCTCTGTGCATAGTCCTGAATCCAAGGCCTGCAATAACCAATCATGTAAAACCATGAAGTTATTATTTAAAACCTGACAGTTTACAGTATTTTAACCGGATTAGCGTTCAAAGTATGTAGTCTTTCCGGTAGTGGTTCAGCAGTTTTAACCGCCGCTTTCCACGCCGATGAACGTCAGATGCCTTTGACCGCCAAGCAAGACGTATAGTTCGGCGTATGCAGCCCTTTGTCTGCGCTAATGTGCCATTCATGTTAATGGCAGCAGCTAAGCTAACACCCGCAACCAAGAGCGTAATGTTCCTAACGGAGTGGCTGCTCTCTGGTGAGAAAACGGAAAAGTTTTCAAATACAATATGTATTATGTAACACGTTGGATAAATAGATGTAGTCTATTCTTGATTTCATGTTTGTTGGAGTTTCTTCTTTTTGACATATGTATAAAGTAATGTTATCGGTTATAATAAACTCAGGTGAAACAAAAAATGTACGTCTTCAGGGTTGCCAAATCTCAAGCATGACACGCTTTCAGACTCATGCTGGAAATCTTACGGCAAATCTATATTATTTCATTATAAAATATAAAATTAGCTACATCAAAAGAGTATTTACATAATACAAAAACAGACTATTTACAAGGTAAGAACTGTTACATGTGTGCAGACGCCTCGAATTGAAAACCTCACTCCAACCAGCTGGCTGAAGTTCTAATTCACATGACAATAAATATCGTTAAAATGTTTTTGAATTGTACTGAACTAATTTGATTTGACAGTCACATACTGATTACATACAATGTTGATGCAACTAATAGGCTACTTAAATACATATCACGCTTAATCATTAGACATTATGATCTTCCTGGACCTTTGCTTCAAGAATTTCTCTCTAACTGGGCCTCTTTAAATTTTAGTTGAATACCCCTGGCCTAGACCAACAACAGGAATGACCATATTGAGATGACATTAATAAACTTGCCATTTCCCAAGCATGACATCGGGAGGATATTTTGCGTGTGTGAGACTGAGTGTTGGCTGAGTCCTTACCGGTGTCACACTGGAGAAGAAACTGTCCTGCCATGAAGAGGTGTACCGCTATCAAACACAGATGAACAATCAATAACAAAACATAGCCAATAGGGAGCAAAACAGCTACTATTACCTTACTCACACTGCTGGCAATAACTCAAAGGGAATGGGGCAAACCGAAAGTAGGCAGTACCAATGATGAAAAATCAGGGAATGCCCCCCAGCTGGGCACCAAAGCCTTATATAAGACATCCTCAAGTGGAAAATTAATTGACAGACTGAGCATGCAACATATACACCACAATCAGAGCAGCTCCACCTGCTACAGTTAGAAACTAGACCCCTCTATGATCTTCACTCCATCACACTGTTCCGGTGCCCGGTGCTGGGTGCTGGGGTGTGTGCTGGCTCCGCCGCGGCCCCCTGGGGCTCCAGCATTGTGGCTGCCGGATGCCCCCCCCCCGGGACTCTCCTCTGCCCTTTTCTGGGTAGGGGCTGCAATTGTCCCTGCGGTGGTCCTCCTGGGGTTCCCG
>JABFDZ020027242.1:0-10177 GCA_019775955.2 Pollimyrus isidori
CACATAATGACCAAAACATTTCTAAAAAATGGTTTTTGGTGTCTGTGTGTGTGAGAGAGAGAGACAGAGAGAGAATTCAAAACTGGTAGTGGATTAACATTTGTCTTTCTTTTATTTTCTAATAAAGTACACATATACTATTAGTAAAATTGCCCAGATATGTACTTTCTTCATAGTGGTAACCAAAAAAGCATTATACTGAAAATCTCTTCAAAATTTTTAATGATATTGTAATGGCTTCAGATAATAGTGACAGTTCAGTGTTGGTAATTCTTGACCTTACTGTGGATTGCAACACGGCTAAATCATAAATTTTTAATTAATAGGTTACAGAATTTAGTTGGGTTCTTCGGTTCTGCATTAAATTGGACAGACATGAATGAAACGGATGACAAAAAACTCCCAAGCAGGGAGGGAAAAAATCCTCTGGCGATCCAAGATCAAATGACTGCCCAACCCCTCTGGTCATGCTAACATTATTAAAAGAGGGGCCTTGCTTGCTAAATGAAAGGTGTAAACTGGGATCAAGGTCAAAGGTAAATAAATCAATAAATAAGTTCTCCACACCACCCTGTGTAGGGTGCAGAGTCAAGTCCTCACCCACAATGTTACTGTTCATAAATCGCATCCACAATGTCAACCATCCATGGGACTGAATGAAGATTCCAGTTCAGACGGTGCCCACCATGGGTACCATCCGGATATTTGAGAAGGCAGACAGCATGTGGTCAGAACATCCATTCACAGTAATGGACAAGCATAGTATAACTGGCATGTACAGCAGCCCCACCAGCCATGGTTTTGGTGTTTTTTGTTAAACTGCTGGAGAGCTAAACTGAAGTAGTGGGTGTTCAGTCAAGACTTAAAGACTGAGACCGATTCAGCAACCCAAACTTAGGCTGGTAAACCATTCCAAAATATAGGGGTCCTGTAGTATAATGCTTTAACTGCCAACTGTCACTTAATTTATATGTGGAATGACAAGAAAACCTGTGAGCTGATTTGATGATATGGCTTGTAAACTTGAAGTATTTCTGCCAGGCAAACAGATATTAGACCTTTAAATGCCTTGTATAAGTAGTAGAACTGTGAAGTCAGTCCTGAATCTAACAGGAAGCTAGTGCAGGAAACTATATTGCTTTGTTTATACTTTTGTAAGATTTCTTTATGTGTACATTTTCTGTGTTTATACTATGCAAGGATGGCTAGAGCCTTTACTATGCAATAGAGCACATATAAATAAAATCATGTTTGCCAAAGTAACTATGTATAGTGATTTATCTTTGCAGAAAACAAATGTCATTCCAAAGGGGTTATGCATGTGGAAAAATGTGAGAAGTATAATTTTGCAGCCTTTAAAGGCTTACCTCCTGAGACCCGGCCCATTCATTTATGTCATTTATAATGGACATTTTGTTCACCTGTATTTTCCTTAAGTATTTGGAGATACCCCATCAAGCCCTATAGTATTTTGTAGAGGACATCCAGGGCTTTGCAGTGATGAGTCATCTATCAAGATGGCCGCCATACCAACCACCACATTTTATGGAAAGAGGAGAAGTAAGTCCAATATTCTTTATCTATTGCTATTTTAACCATGATAATTATACATATTCTTGTTTATTAACATGTCAATAATTATATTTTTACATCTGAAAACAGTTTTATTATTTCTGTTTTGAAATAAAAGTCATTTAATGAATGTCAACTGTAGTGGACACCAGGACTATTTTAATGTATTTAATGACTGCACATTCTTGTAGAAGAAATAAGTGAGGCAGAGAGGATTCTATACCGGATAATAGAGGGAGATTCAGATTTGGAGCTGTCAGATGAGGGAAAAGATGAGGATGAGTATCAGCCTGTGGTAGGGGAAGATGGTGATGAAGAAGGAGAGGAAGAAGATGCTGGAATCTGATGAAACAGAGTCAGAGCCAGAAAGGGAACAGGAAAGTTGTCGTGCTCTGCGGGCCAGGACTAACTCGTATGTTTATCTAGTTTCAGGCTAATTTTATTATCATGTTAGATTATTGTAGTATTTGTACTACGTGTAACTGCCGTTAAATATATGCAAGTTACCTAAAGATATGCTTATGAAGTTGGTCAACAGGAAGTCATACTACATTCATGACACTGAAATTAATGCATTAATCCAAATTGATGTTAAAGAATTAACTGTTACTCCTTTTATTAACTTGAATTTATTTGTGTTTTTTCTCCATCCATCATAATAGATTCACACCTGTGCTACCTGGGCTTCCTGCCTATCAAGATGACCCTAAAATTCGTGAATTTTCAATCCAGTACTTTTCACAGTACATTGACGCCAAACTCTTTGAAGATCTGGCAGCTTTTACAAATCAAAGGCAGCTGCAAACTACTGGAGTGTCACTAAATACTACTGCCCAAGAAATCAAGATTTTCTTTGGCATATCAATCAATACACATGGCCTGCCTTGGCTATCCCAGAGTCAAAATGCTTTGGGCTACAAAAACTAAAGTGCCAGTTATTAGTAGGAAAATGACATAAGATAGGTTCTACAAGCTGAGAAGCTCACTCAAGATTGTCAACGACCTGGATGTAATTGAAGAGGTAAAGGAGTCAGACATTCTTTGGAGAGTCAGACCATTGCTTGACCGTGTGAGGCAAGGTTGTCTCAGCCTTCCAAGGTGTGACAAGGTGTGCGTTGATGAGCAAATCATCCCATTCACAGGCCGCTGCCCAGTCAGGCAGTATGTGCCAGGAAAGCCAACCCCGACTAGCTTAAAGGTTTTTGTGCTTGCCTCGCCAAACGGTCTGGTCCTGGATTTCGAGGTCTATCAGGACAAGAACACATTCAGGGACCAAAGACTGGGAGTTGGAGCTGCAGCAGTCTTGCGAATGGCTGAGTCTGTTCCTACAGGAACTTATGTGTTCTTTGATCGATATTTCACGACAATCAAACTCATGGATGCTTTGCTCTCAAAGGGTCTTCCGGCAACTGGAACCATTATGAAGAGCAGGGTTCCAAAGCAATGCCAGCTGCCTGGAGATAAGCAGCTGAGAAAAGAAGGGAGAGGGGCTTCAGTGACAGTGGTCCAGAGGGTGCCTGAGCTGGCAGTGACGAAATGGTTTGATAATAAACCAGTTCTGATGGCCTCCACTGTCTATGGGAGAGATCGATCCAGAGGATATCTGTAGCAGATGGTCCAACAAAGACAAATGTCATATCCAGGTGAGACGGCCAGCAGTAATCAGGGAATATAATGACAACATGGGTGGCGTAGACCTCTGTGACCGAATGCTGAGTTTCTATCGAATAACAACCAGGACCAAGAAGTGGACATCATGTGTGATGATGCATTTCTTTGATGTTGCCATCACAAACGCTTGGATTCAGTATAAGTCAGATAGTAAAGCGATGAATCGACCAGCTAAGAACACACAGCAGTACCTGGACTTCAAATTACACCTGGCTGAAGAGCTGCTGGATAGTCTTTCATTTGATTACAGCAGTGAAGACAGTGAGGAAGAGTATCAGCCACCAACCAAAACAAGGATCCCACAACCAGAGCCATCTGTACGCAGACTAGGAGCCAGGCATATGCCAGAGATGATGGACATAAAACATGCAGAAAGATGCAGGAACAAGGGCTGCAATGGAAAAACATACATGAGGTGAACCAAATGCAAGATGTTCCTCTGCATTACCAAAAAGAAAACATGCTGTATGGATTATCACAGCTAAAAAGAAATGCAGAACTACTTTTGTTCTATGACTTATTGAACTTGTTGCTTGTTTTAGTTCACTGTTGAACTCTAAATACAAGCAACAAGAGTGTTATTGTTTTGAAATAGAAAGTGTTTTTGGGTTAATATCACTCTAATGATTTAATCTGTTAATTTTTTTCATTTTCTAAATTCAGTTGTATTTTCACAAGGAAACCGTCCTGTTGTCCTCTACAATGGACATGCTGGGAAATTAAAATAAAAAATTCATTAAAAGAAATTTAAATTGTAAGGTGTTTTTTTAGGCCCAAATAGATAGGAAACCACAAAAAAAGGAATTGTAAGACACTTTTTTTTCCTTCGGTTCTCAGGAGGTTAAAATACTCTGATTAAAAGAAAAAACTGGTCACTTCTGAAAATTAGAATAAGATATATAGGTGATAAGTACTGTACACATTATTTAAAAATAAGAAATTAGAAATACATTATAATAAGTGATAAATACAACCTGTTGCAGCCCTTGGATCCCAGAGAGTCTCGACAGGCGCTTTAGTTTTCCTCCTTTTTATTTAAATTTCGAGCAACGAGAACTCTGTCGGTCTCGTCCGATATTATCACCGTGAAAACTATATCATGACGTACACACAACATTTAACAATTTAGTTCACACAAATACAAGCTTCAATGAACACAAACATAACCATACATCTCATATATAGATACGAATTACAATCATAACTAGTTCAAAAAGAACAAAAACAAAACGTACCTCGCTGCGCTCCACAAAGAATGCAAATGTATTGATATGATAATCCTTTTTCGTTATATAAATGAAGTGCAATTTAAACCTCCAGCACAAACGAGGCAGCTTCCCCCAGTTTACGCCTGAAAACTACTTTTAAAGGGATCCCCCCTTTGTGCAAGCTACGGTGTCACCCGCAGGACAAATTTCAATAGCGCAGGTACGCTAAAATTTTATTCATAACCACGCTAAACACAAACAAAATAAAATATTCATTAATAAATAAGAAAATGAATTAGACATATTTATATCATTTTACCAAAACAAAATGACAAAAAAAAGAAAAACACACGAGGACAATTGCGGTCCTTTACACAATCTATTGTAAAATAAACTGTAGTAAACCAAATCGTGACCTATTTTTTAAATAAAATAATTTTTATAATTTAAAAACACTGAACGGAATGATGTGATTTAGGCACATGCAGTAAGGCGAGCCCCTGTCGTACGTAGCGAGCGGAATGACGTATTTTTTGCACATGCGTAGTTGCCGTCATAAAACCAAACCGATGCTGTAAGGCAGTAGTAAGCGGAAATGGCGTTTCTCTGCGCATGCGTAGTCTAAATCGGGTTTCCAGTCTAAATCTGGTAGTGACATTCCCCTCTGGTGCCTCGGTGCCAGTCCTCAGTCTCGCCTCGGGCTCCTCGTCGGCTGCCTTTGGGCCCCCCTGCTCCACCTGGTGTCGGACGGCGCCTTTACGGGCTCTGGCTCTGCCTTCGCCGTCTCCAGCTTCCCCCTCCTGCCCGCCTACACCGGTGTTCCCTCTGGCTCCCTCCTGGGGTCCCTCGACCCGTCCCTATGGCCCCTGTGGGGCCCCCTTCTGCACCTGGCTTCCCTTGGCCTACGGGCCCTCTGGCCGCTGCCCGTCCCCTGGCGTGTCAATCGCCTTGAGAGACCAGCTGATCAAATCCATAATTTTCTTAGTTCGAAGAGCAGGGCTGAGAGAGTCTCTCTAGTATAGATAATAATTCTTGCCCTGGTTTCTGTCTCTGTGCTTGTTTTGTGTGTCGGTCTTGTACCCTGGTCTTGTTTAGTCTTCTGCTTTTGTTTTCCAGACCCTGGAGATGGGGGGAGTTAAGGTGAAGTGCCTATTGGATACTGGCTCCATGGTAACCACCATTAGAGAGTCCTTTTTAGGGAACATTTTGAACATTGGGGGGCACCTAGGCTTAGGTCATGTGGGTGGTTGGCTTTGAAGGCAGCAAATGGGTTAGATATCCCCTATTTTGGGTACCTTGAGTTGCATACCCGGGTACTGGGTAGAACTATTCCAGGCCGTAGGGTTCTGGTGGTGAAGGACACTTTTTGCACTTCATCACAATCCACTCCAAGGTTGCTGGGAATGAATGTTATTAAGGAGTGTTATAGATAGTTATTTGCCCAACAGGGAGAATCTTTATTTGCCTCCCTTCCAACTAGGCAGGCAGAACCGTGTTGGGAGCCAGAGCTTCGTTACTGTCACTGGCAAGAAGTTAGTCCCTTAAGTACCGAGGGTGTTTTGGGCTGTTTTTGAAAAGTTACTTGTCCGAGGGTCCCCCACAGTTTACCGACCACTTTGCTGTTGGAACCAGGGGACTCCAATCTTGCCCCGGGCTTGTTGCTGTCCCCAGCCCTACTTTGTGTTTTTAATGGGGTGACATGTCCTGGTGGTCAATGTAGGAGCCACAGGAGCAACTGTCCACTAAAAACGAGTGTTGGAGGTGTTATATTCCATTGAGGGTGTTGACGGGCAACACCTTAATTTTGAGGGGGAGAATGAGGAGGTTCCCTGGGTTAGTACACACTCCACCAGGGAACCCTCAATCTCGGTCTTTGAAACCATTACAGCTCTTGGTTGGCTGGGGCTTTCACCTGAAGAAAGATAAACGGGCAAGAGATCTCTTAAGGAAGTACAGTGATGTTTTTACTAAGCATGAGGGGGACCTAGGGTGTACTGATGAGATCGTACATGAGATACCTCTTTTAGATGGTGTCCCAGTGTGACAAAGACATACAGACGTATACCTCCTACTCAGTGGCAGGCTTTTAAAGATCATATCAAGCAGCTGCTTGAAAGTAAAGTTATTTTGGAGAGCAGCAGCCCCTATGCTTCACCTATTGTCTTGGTACAAAAGAAAATGGGAGAGCTAAGGATGTGTGTGGATTATCGCCAGCTTAATGCAAAGACCCAGAAGGATGCCTATCCACTGCCTCGTATTGAGGAATCCTTAGATGCACTGGCTGGTGCTTAGTGGTTTTCAACCTTGGATTTGGCCAGTGGCTATAATCAGGTAACTGTGGCTGAGAGGAATAAGGCAAAAACTGCGTTTTGGACACCGTTTGGTCTTTTTGAATTTGAGAGGATGCCCTTTGGCTTATGTAACGCCCCTGGAACTTTTCAGAGGCTCATGGAGCAGATATTTGGAGATCAGAGCTTTCATTCAGATCTCTTATACCTTGATGATGTCATAATCTTTTCATCTACAGTAGCACAGCATCTACAGAGATTGGAGATGGTTCTTAGCTGACTCCGTCAGAAGGGACTGAAGGCTAAGTTGAGTAAATGCCATTTTTTCCAGACTGAGGTGGAGTATCTGGGGCACTGGGTGTCCAGAGAAGGGGTGGCCACCGATCCCGATAAAATATCCGCTGTGACTGGAAGCAGCCAAGTAATGTGACTGAAGTATGGTCATTTCTTGGGTTTTGTAGCTGGGTCACAAATAAGGATTGGATGATGTCCAAAACAAAAATATGCTTGAAACTTGTTAAAACGATATGGTAGATGTTTGTTTAAATGTATAGGTTGCATTTCTGTTGGTGTCATAGTATTTCATATGACATTTCTACCATTTTTAACCAATTAAAGAGTCACAGTCCCATTAAATTGTCAAATCGTGTAACCACAAAAGCATGACAAGTATTAAATAATTCACCCACCTAGAAGTTATGCAAGTGTATTAATGAAAATAAGTTATCTATTATGAAAGATCATCTCGAAGTATATTTAAAATATTTTAATTTGAAACTTGGATAATATGGGTTTTTGTTGTACTGAGCAAGTCAGTATGCCATAGACATTGATGTTTTATCTCTATTCTTGGGTCAGTTGGTTTAAAATAACTTTAATTTTTACAGTGTAGTAGAGTGCTAAAATTATATGCATAATAACTTTTTTGCACAATATCAGATTTTTATGAGAAACATTGGTTACGCCAATTGACATTTATTGGTTAGACCAACTGACCATACTATCTGAACAGAGAACAACAAGCAATTGACACATGAAATTCAATGAAAAGCCAAGCAGTAAATTGATTTAGTTATTTTAATAAGTGTGAACACACTGTAATAGATTTTGTTTTTTTCATAACACATAAAAACAATATTCTTAACAATGAAGAAACATATTGACCTCTGATTTCAATTACAAAAAATGCACTTTTAAAGGACGAATTTAAAAACAATTCATACATGTTATTCATCATATTACATTAAATACAATCATGTCAACAATCAAATTAAAGAACATTTCAAACATTTATATCTCAATGGGAAAATTCATACACACCCTAGCTTTGAGTCTGGAATTTTTTCCAGTCCTCCGTTGTGAGTCTGGAGTGACGGGAGTTGACAGGCTCTGGCTCAGAGATCATGAAGAGCAGCTTCATCAGCTTCTTAGTAAAAGAGGAGGTCGGGTGGTTGAGGCCAGGTGAAGACATTCTTTGCACGCAGCTGTTTCATGCAGCTCACCTCTATCTCATCACCCACAACCTGAGTGATCTGCCCCACAAAAGGCTTACCCTCATAATTCACAACAATGAATTTGCCTTTCTGATTTAGGCTGGGTGGTTCTGGGGCTTCTGATACATTTCTGAAGTCTACTGTCAATGGATTGTAACATTTGCAAATGGCTGCTGGTCTCGAACAGAAGCATGAAATGTCTCTGTACAGAATTGTGGCTGGCTCTGTTGAGATGACTTGATGCAGCTTCATGGTGCCCTTTACAGCCGGCACCAGGTCTGGCACTTTTTCATCAAACTTTTCAACATCCTCCTCAGATATCCAGTAGAACTTAACGGTAGACTTCTGTGTAATCAGGAAGTCATAAACATCCTCAGGGATCTGCAAATCTTTTCCTCTCTGCACTGCTTTATCAGCTATACGCTTCACAGTTGCTCCAACTCCATCAGGTGCGCCTTTCCCATGTGCTTTCTCACTGAAGTTCCAAGTCACACTCTTGAAACCCAAGAGAAAAGTTACAGTACTCAAGAGGTAAAAGTTCTTTCGGTTCCTGTACTGTGTTACAGGCCCATCACTTATTATGTGGAGGGAGGAAGGTGGTGCATTTTGTCATGGCATCTCTCACAACAGGTTCTAAATGTGCCCACACGGCACGTTCGTCATGGCGAAGACAGCCAGAGATGGTGGCATAGGTGTGAGTGGCATTACCTGTGTATACCACACAGGTGTGGATTGTGGCCTGTTTTCGGCTGCTTCCAAAGTGAAATGGCTGGACCTCACGATTTAGTTTGCAATCATAATTTTCAGAGAAATCAATATGAATGCACAGTTCATCTCTATGCAGAGAATGTTTCAATCCTCTTAGGCACCGGGTCTGGTGCAGCCAGTTAAACTGATGGCGTGTGAAGGTGTCTAGCTTCTTGTTCAGGAGACTGAGAAGGTCTGCCGTGCTGCCACTCTTTTCAATTTTGTGATATTTTGCACATGTTTTCTCCTCCACTGTAACATCAATCCTCTCCCACTGCTCCCATGTGATGATACTATTATCTAGTGGGCCCTCAAACTCCACCTCATTGTAGCAACACTTAGCACATAAGCGGTACATACACTTCTGGTTGGCTGAGTCACAAACAATGGCTTCCAGGAGCTCAGAAATGCTGTTGGTCAACAGAATGCCTTTCTGACAGAGCCTGTCAACAATCATTTTAAAGTTGTCATGGTCAAAGCAACTACAGGTGTTTCGGTCAGACTCTTTGGCTTGTGTAACATAAAAAGGGCAGTATCTGAGGAACTGTCGATAGGAAACTGCATGGTGTTTCAGGGCGGTTGTATTATAGCTGGAGTGGAGGTCTTTCAGAGAATGAAGAAGTACTCTCCTTTGGTGTTTTATTTTATTTTTTGTAACTGTGTCTTTCTTGCCACACAGCATGCAGCTATTCTTATCTCTACAGAGAAAGCTGACAACCCTCTCCTTTTTCTCCTCTGCAATTTTCTTTTTGTCTGTCTTTTTGTTGCTCACACTTACATCCTTTCCTTTCTTCACTTTGAGCTTATCAACTTTACGTTGCAACTTTTTTGTCTTCATTCTTTCACTCCTAAGTTCCTTCCTTATTTTGATGAGCTCAAACCTTAGCTTTTCCCTTTCCTTTAGCACTGCTCTATGTTTGCTGGTATTTTTCTGCACTGCCCTCACAGGAGTTGAAGATGCCCGTGGTCTCTCTAAACGTGGCTGCACATAGTCATGGTCAGCAACATCCACTATGGGTTCTGGAGGGACATTAAGCTGGTCATCTGCTGTTGAATTCAGTGAGGGAGGAGTAAGGTTCAAAACTTCAGCAAGCACCCTTTTCTTCTCTCTGTACTTTCTTTGATACTGTCTCCACTTTTCTCTCATCTGCACCTGTTTTTCCCTGGGCAAATCTGCAACTGGGATGTTTGTGATCTT